>JAVXUP010002744.1:0-110457 GCA_033070095.1 Escallonia herrerae
TTTACTCTCTTATCAAGATTCCAACTATTTTTCGAGAGTATATATCGCGTAGCTGATAGACATGTACGCATTCTGACTAAAGATAGATGAATACCAAGTTCTAGGTTTCATAGGCTGCTTCTAGCATAGAGTTCTATTTAGGATGCCCTTTTTGATTCTGCAATGAATTCTCCTATCTAATAGTACTTCGTGAGTTCACTAGAAGTTGCAACCAGAGAAACTTAATGCTGCCTGACAACCTCAAACACAACGCTCAGGAAAGTTCTCCATTGCTTCCGCTTCCCTAATTTTGTAATCAGCTCAGCACAGTTTTGTAATCACACCGGAAACACAACTCTTAGTAAAATTGCTTGGCATGATGAGGAAAAGAATGACCTCACGCATCAGTGGTGAGTATGATATTCATACCACGTTTTTATTTTAGCCATTTTTTTTCTATTGATCGAGAATGTTGGTAGAAATATCAGTCTGCAACTAAAATAGTCTATAGGACATATAATAAAAAAACTATATAATTGTAGTGGTTAGTACACTTTACGTTTAATTAACTATGGAGTATATGTATATCATACTTGAACGTTCATTGACATTTTTTATTTTACATTTGCATACTACCATTCTTCCATTGGCCATGAGACATTATAGAGGACAAGCCATTACGAGTACCCTTACCTTGAAAACTTGGACCTTTAATTGAAATGATGCAAGACCGAATAAAAGAATACAACAGCCATGATTGTGGGGCTTATTTGATCAAGTAAAGTGATTATATTGTTCTATGGAAATCTCGCCACAACACCTTCTTCACATAGAGATGCATTGACTTTTAGATATATAGGGTAATTCACATACTTAGAAAGACTCTAGTTGGGTTCATATATATATATATATATATATAATATATATATATAAGCGAAGCGAGAAAGGCATTGATAACTTCTTAACGCGACACATCATTACTTCTTATATGACACGTAATCAGATCCTTATTTTAAGGTAATTAACTTCTATATTAGTAAGTCTTATGCAATTTAAAAATTAATTCTAATCATTCTAAAATTCTACTAACCAATGTACTAATCTATTAAGACTCCTTGGCAATTATGTCCTTAAAATTTAAAAACTAATGTAATCATTCTAAAACTCAACCTTATCATTGCACCAACTTATTAGGATTTAATATTGACTATGGTATCTTCAAAACTACTCTCTAATATTAATATAAAAACTCATATATCTAAAAATGAAAATAATACTTTCTATTTAAAAGAAAAAATTAATTTAAATACTAATTCTAATCATTCTAAAACTCTACCTAATCAATATACTAATTTCTTAAGACTTCATTTTGATAACTATGTCCTTAAAAGTGTTTTCTAATATAAAATTAAAATTTATAGACCCAAAAAATAAGTTATGAGATTTAGAATAAAAACGTGATCTAATAACTACTTTAAAATTTGATAGGATCCCTATTTTATATTCTGATTAATTTTGTAGGTAGTAGGGGTTTTCTGTAAATTTTATATAATTCAAAAACTCATTCTAAATATCCTAAAATGAACCTAATCATTATACTAACTTATTAGATCTTCAAAACCACTATCTAATAGGAATATAAAAACTCTCTCTCTCTCTCTCTCTCTCTCTCTCTATATATATATATATATATATATATATATATATAATAAAACAAATATAATTTGTATTCCTATTAGGGAGTGGTTTTGAAGATAAAATAGTTACATAATAAAATGGAAGTAATACTTTCGATTTGGGAGCTGAAAATTTCTAGCAAGTTGTTTGAATACAAAACAAATAATATAAGTGCTATCCGTTACATTATGTAGCGGACGGTGAAAAAAATCGCTGTTGTGGTGCGCGATCTGGCCGTCCATTCTCGCCCGTGGAAATCGCGCTAGCAACTTGGGTTAAGTTGCTAGCACTATCATTTTATCATCTCCCTATATATATATATATATATATATATATATATATATATATATATATATATATATATATATATGGGAGCCGATCCACACCCACTAGTGGATATTATCCACCCAACCGCAACAAATTGTTGCGGTTGCTAATCATTTCCCCCCTCCCCCCACCCCCTCATGTCCTTCCCCCCCCCCCCCCCCCCCCCCCAAAAAAACCCAACCGCAACTAAGAGTTGCGGTTGGCCTCTTATCCATGGAAATACGCCCCCTCCCCCCACGTGGTGCCCCCTCCCCCATGGCCCCACCCCCTCCCCCTCCGTGATGCCACGTGGTGTCCTCCGTGATGCCACGTGGTGTCCTCCCCCTAAAGCTTTGGACGCAAAGTCTTCTGCAATTTTTTTTTCTTTCGCAGCCTTTGACTACTGCTCACTCACGGACTTTTTTTTTCTCTGTCTTCTTTCATCTCTCTCCCTCACTTTTCTCTCTTTATAATCCCTTCTCCCCGAACCCTTTCTTCCACTCTCCATCATCTTTACCGACTGTCTTCTAACTCCATATCTCACCTACATAATCTCCACAACAATACAAACAAAAAATTTTACGCTAGAAGATCGGTAGATTTTTTCGCTAGAAGATCGGTGGATTTTTCTTCAAATATATCAAGTCAAAACAAGTAAGTAATTTGAATTTTCTTATAATTCAATGTTAATTTCAAATTGTTCTTACCAATGGATTGTTTAAATTGTGTTATGCTTAAATTGTTCTTACCATAGTCTAAAATTTGTGTTTTTTGACAGTTTTTCATGAATTTATAAAAAATAGCTAGAGCTACATTTTGCCAAAGTGTAAAAAAGAGACCCTAGTTATTCTTAAAATATCTATATCAGAGAAAAATTTCAGATTTTTCCAAAGACTGGAAAAGGGTTAACTGATACAGGGAACCTTGTAATTTTGCAGTGTAATTTAAAATATCAAACTAGAGCGATTTCGCGCGAAACTTTTATAAGAACCCTAGGATGTTGGGAAGTTCCATTTCCTAGGAATTTGGACCATTCTGAAGTCATTGCCTATTTTTTGGCCGAAAGCTTTTACGCGTTCGATCCGGACACCAGGTCGGGATTTTTTGGCGAAAAGTTCGTAAAATACTTTTTAGATCAAGAATAAATTCAGGAAGCTTAAAATAGCATTTCAAAGCACTTTTGAGATTTTCTGATGCCAGGGGGCATTTTGGTAAATTGCCACCCCGAGAGGGGTATTTTGGTAATTTTACGGTATTAAGGTTTTCAAAGGACTTTTTAGTCCAGAAGTGTAAGTCAAACACCTGAAAGGTTATTTTCGTTAGGGCGATAATGAACCCCTGGGGGCATTTCGGTAATTTGCCGCTCATCGGGGGTATTTTGGTAATTGAACATTGTAAAATTTTACGGTCAATGAAGGAAATAAATTTTAACGCCATGTGTGTTCCTAAGGTGCAACACTATGTTTGTTTAATGTGAATACGAAACGTAATTGTCGCTAAAGGTGAAAACTTAATTAGACAGTTTTTCACGAATTTATAAAAAATAACTAGAGCTAGATTTTGCCAAAGTACAAAAAAGAGAGCCTAGTTATTTTTAAAAGATCTAGGAATTCGGGCCATTCCGAAGTCGTTGGCTAATTTTTTGGCCGAACGGGCTTTTACGCGCTCGATCCGGACACCGGTTCGGGATTTTTTGGAGAAAAGTCCGTAAAATACTTTTTAGATCAAGAATGAATTCGGGAAGCTTAAAATAGCATTTCAAAGCACTTTTGAGATTTTCTGATACAAATGGGCATTTAGGTAAATTGCCAACCCGAGAGGGGTATTTTGGTAATTTTACTGAACGCGAGAGGGGTATTTTGGTAATTTTATGGTGTTAAGTTTTTCAAAGGACTTTTTAGTCCAGAAGTGTACGTAAAACACCTGAAAGATTGTTTTGAAGCTGGTTTGGGGCGTTAGGGTGATAATAAACCCCCGGGGGCATTTCGATAATTTGTCGCTTACCGGGGGTATTTTGGTGATTGAACATTGTAACACAACTGGAGGAAATAATTTTTATTTTTATTTTATTTAATTCTATGACTTGTTGAGAATGATATACATTTTTATTTTTTAGATTTCAGTATCAATATGGATGCAACTGGAGGAAATACTTTTTGTGAAGGTTCTGATCCACCTTACTTGGGTCAAGTTTTTCAAACACTGGACGAAGTTGAAGCATACTATAGAGCATATTCGAAAACGATAGGTTTCGGTATTAGAATTAAGACGAGTAGAAAACGGGCGAATACAGATCAAATTTGTGGAAGACTATTTGAGTGTCATAGAGGAGCACCGTATGTACCCCCGGTTGTTCAGGTCAGTGACGAAGGGCCAACAAGACAAAGAAAACGGGACACATTTCCGGGTACCGGCTGCAAGGCCCATGTGTATGCAGTACACCGGAGAAATGAAAGCCATTGGGTTGTGACGGGAGTGGAGTTGAGCCATAATCATCAGTTGATGACCCCTAGTAAGATTAGTCAAATTCATCAACACCGAGAAATAAGCGCGGCACACAGACAACTGATATTTACAATGGACGAGGCTAAAATTCCACCTTCTAGAATGATGGGGGTTTTCTCAAGCCAGGTTGGGGGGATTGACAAGTTGAGTTTCAACGAAGTAGACCTTCGAAATGAACTTCGTGTTCAGAGGAGAGAGTCTTTCGGTAAGAGTGATTCTCAAGCTACACTTGATATCTTTAGGCACCTTCAGAGTGAGAATTCTGGCTTTTTCTATAGTCTCCAACTGGATGATGAGAACCGCATTAGTACTATATTTTGGGCGGATGCCCGTTCTAGAGCTGCTTACCAAAATTTTGGGGATGTTGTGACGTTTGACACCACATACCGCACAAATAAGTACTCTATGCCTTTTGCTCCGTTCACCGGGGTGAACCACCACTATCAGTCAATCTTGTTTGGCTTTGCCCTGCTTAGGGATGAGACGGAGGAGTCATTTACGTGGTTATTTGAAACGTGGCTTAAAGCAATGTATCATGTTCCTCCAAAGACCATCATCACCGACCAAGATCTGGCAATGAAAAATGCAATCGCTAAGGTCCTTCCAGATACTCACCATGGCCTGTGCACATGGCACATAAGCAACAAGTATCCCGAACGGCTTCACAATGTATATGCAAACCATCCGACATTCAAGACTGACTTTAATACATGTGTGAAGAAATCATTGACGGTAGACGTGTTCGAGGAGAGGTGGGCCAAGTTAATGGATGACTACTATTTGCACAATCATGAATGGTTACAATCGTTGTATGAGATCAAGACACAGTGGGTCGGTGCCTACACCAAGCAGTTTTTTGCAGCCGGAATGACTACGACCTCGAGAAGCGAAGGTATGAATGCATTCTTTGATGGGTACGTAGGCCATTCTTCTAGTATACAAGAGTTCGTACTAGAGATGCAGAAAGCTCTTGACAGGCAATTTTTCCTTGAGAGAGAAGCCGACGCGGCTACAGTTTACAAAGAAAGAGCCATAGTAGTCTTTTCACCTTTGGAGGCTCATGCGGCTCAAGTCTATACGAAGGAAATGTTTAGACAGTTTCAAGAGGAACTGCTAAAGTCGAATCAATATAGCATGACAAAGTTGCATGAGTATTCCACCAGAGATCTCAAGGTTTATGCGTTGACAAATGTGACGAATTTCGCCAATCCGTGCTCTTCGTCGGCTCCGAGGAGCAGAAGACATTTTACCGTAGCAGTTTGTAAGGACACCGGGTTGGTTAATTGCAACTGTCAACTGTTTGAGCATAAAGGTATACTTTGTCGACACGCGTTGAGGGTTTTTAGCGCCAAGAATGCTCATGAAATCCCTCCACAGTATATCTTGGAACGGTGGACGAAGGAAGCCAATAGAGTCCACGGTCACATTCCTTACGTGCCCAATGTTTCAGTTGATTTCGAGCAATCTGAGACGCTGCGATATAATCACCTTTGTAACATCATGCACGGTTTATCATTGGATGCAGCGTCAACATTCGATGGGTACAGGTATCAAGTTGAAGCAGCCGCACGGGATAAGGCTAACCTTGCACAGTTTAGGGCGGCATTACCAGAAAGAAGAGACAGACCGCTCAATCGAGCTTCACAGCCAGTCATTGACGGCACTAGCCTGCAAGGTGAGGAGGACGACATTTTTGATCCGATTATTTCTCAAACAAAAGGGCGAAAACGAGCAATACGCATGAAGAATCCGATTGAAGAAGCAACGGGTCAAAAAAAATTGCGAAAGTGTGCGTTGTGTAATAAGATGACTGATCATGACAAGAGAAACCATTATAAAGTGTTAGGTATCGAACCTGGCAGTATGGTCGAAGAGGACGATGATGATGATGAGTGTTAGGGTTAATGGTTCAGTTGTATAAATTGAACTTTTATAATGATTAAATTTGTGATTTGGTTTGTGGAATCATAACTTCCGAAAAATAACGTAGTTTTTTTTGTCACTTTTTTTTTGCTCATTGCACCTTTGGCACGGTAGTTAGCCCATTTGTATCAATTTCGGGAAAAAACGAGACACATTATTTTTTGGGTTTTCCTACGAAGGCCCTGTTCGGGCACACTTTAGGGGCCCAATTCATAACTTCCGAAAAATTACGTCGTTTTTTTTGTCACTTTTTTTTTGCTCATTGCACCTTGGGCACGCTAGTTAGCCCATTTGTATCAATTTCGGGAAAAAACGAGACACATTATTTTTTGGGTTTTCCTACGAAGGCCCTGTTCGGGCACACTTTAGGGCCCAATTCATAACTTCCGAAAAATTACGTAGTTTTTTTGTCACTTTTTTTTTGCTCATTGCACCTTGGGCACGCTAGTTAGCCCATTTGTATCAATTTCGGAAAAAAACGAGACACATTATTTTTTGGGTTTTCCTACGAAGGCCCTGTTCGGGCACACTTTAGGGCCCAATTCATAACTTCCGAAAAATTACGTAGTTTTTTTTGTCACTTTTTTTTTGCTCATTGCACCTTGGGCACGCTAGTTAGCCCATTTGTATCAATTTCGGGAAAAAACGAGACACATTATTTTTTGAGTTTTCCTACGAAGGCCCTGTTCGGGCACACTTTAGGGGCCCAATTCATAACTTCCGAAAAATTACGTCGTTTTTTTTGTCACTTTTTTTTTGCTCATTGCACCTTGGGCACGCTAGTTAGCCCATTTGTCCAAAATGCACCAATAGTAATAGTAAGGCTAATTCAATTTTCAAAGCTTAATATCCAAAATACAACAATAGTAATAATAATCCATACGAACGTCTATTACATATCAGGATAATGGTAAGGAAGGCGTCTAGCTACACCCTTTTTCAGCTCCCAGGCTATCCTATATCTAAACGTCAGGGCATCGTTTCGAGACCACGTATCATATTCGAGCACATCCGAGCGAGCTATGTAGTCCATGTACTTGAGGACGTAAATCCCGCAATCATGACTGTTATATTGCTTTGGTCGGTTTTGTATTGTCACGACCGTCCAAGGATCAATCATTGTTTTGCTCGTGATGGCTTCCCCCTTAAAATGTCGGCACGCTAGTGGAATGATAGTAGTCTGCATCCAACAATAAAAAAGGATATCAAGCCTATATAACAAGAAGAATAGACAATGAGCGAAGGTCAAGAAATATAAACTAACCACCGCATTGATGTACGTGGAGTACACCTGCGCCAGCTGCCGACCAGGTCCGTCTTCCCTTAGGCTATCGTATATGTGGACCACTTTATTCTCTGGAAAAAGAACTAATAGGAAGAAGTGGCTTGCATGAAGAGCAGGTAGCATGATTAGGTTCGCCTCAGCTGCGTGACATTGATAGTCCGCGTTCAAGTAGGAAAGCACGTTTGCAGATGGTCTCCATTCACCCTTGCTTGTCCCTCGCGTCCTCCTCCATTCTGTGAACTCCTTCATGCTATTCACCATGAAGGGGATAACAAAAGAGGCATACATGTTGAGCTTCAAAGTTTGGCAGGTGTTATAATTTAGCTCTCTAACACGGAGCAGATCTATATACGCGTCAATAAGAAAATTTGAAATATCTGTGTTTGGCGCCAACAGTCTTAGATCAGAGTGAGCTAGGAATCCTGAAACTGGAAAGTCTGCTGTAGCGATTGGCTCATGCCCAAAGTAGTGCCGGTCGATCCAATCCCGTTTGGCCGGACTCAATGGCTTCGTCGGTTGTCCTTTATCCGACCGGATGCTTGGGCGCGATGCCTGGATTCCTACTTGGGTCACCTGACTCTGGCACTGATAGTCATACGCGTCAGGAGGCAAGCGAGTAGATGGCTCCCACACCTGACTCTGGGGCTGATGGTCGTACGCGTCAGGAGGGAAGCGAGTAGACGACTCCCACACCTGACTTTGGGACTGAGAGTCGTACGCGGAAGGAGGCAAGCGAGTAGACGGCTCCCACACCTGACTCTGGGGCTGATAGTCGTACGCGTCAGGAGGCAAGCGACTAGACGGCTCCCCTTGGTAACCCCGGTACGCAAGACTAAAGTTTTGAACTTCAGTCTTGTACCTCTCAATGGACCTCTTGAGATTGTCAGGAGCCTGCGCGACAAACCAGTCAAACCCCTCCAGCTGCTTGAACACCTCAGTGCCCTGGTCAACCTAAAAAACATGCATACAAAATATGGCTAATCATTTCAGGCATGGTAGATAAGGTGCGCAAATAAAAATTGAAACAACACTAGCCTGACTTACAATGTTTAATGCCCAGAACTGGTCATAGATCTCACGTGGTGCATACGATGTCTTCCTCGCCTGGGAAGGGCGATTCACCCTCGTGCGCGTCACCTTGAGAAACCATTGCAGGTACTCCTCAATGCTGATGCTGTCGGCCTTCAGCGATACAAGGCTATCATATGTTTCTTGCCAAGTATTCCACTGTTGCACCTCGTCGCTCAACAAATTCAAGGCATCAGGCACCTCGAAGTTCGGCCCTCGACCACTCCTGTACGACCGCATGTCTACAGCGGGTTTTGGTATCCCTTGTAGACAGCCAGCTTGCCTCATAGCTCGATCGGGCATCTGAAACTCACATACTTCGAAGTGAATAAGCGGCACCCGAACCAAACCTGCCAGCACGTACGACACCGGAAGTTGCCAACACCACTCATCCAACCGATGCATCACCTTGCTATATGGCTGCCATGTCACCTGGGATGCATTGAGTATCTCTAGTTCCCCCCGATAGAACTTTAGATGGTGGTGCGGGTCTACCCGTCTCCTCCGGTTGGTCGTAGGCCCCCAGGCCCACACCCTAGGCCACGTCTCATCAGAATATTCTCGCGGTTGTGGACGACCCGTGGGTAGCCTCTCGTAAGACCAAACCTGTGAATGCAAACATTATCTGGAATTAGCACATTGATGCACGAATATATTGACACGTCAACCAAGACAATAAATGCTCAAACCTGTAATAGAGTGAGGCAGGCGGCAATGGACTTTGCACTCTTTCTCGATGCTTTGTGCAGTGCTCGATATAGGTGCGCAAGGACAGCTGAACCCCACGAATACGAGTATACCTCCTCAAGATCCTCCAAGAACACCATATACTTCGGATGCACCGTGTTTTTCGAATGCGTCGGAAGTAATATGGCTCCAATAATATACAGAAGGAATGCTTTCGTATACGTCACGAAATCGTGAGGAGTGTATTCATCCGGTAGCACGCCATACTGCTCTCTTAGCCATTTAAGTTTGATGCCGTTCGTTGTAAGAGCTTCCCTCGGAATTCCCGGGAAATACTGCCTAGCCATCTTCGCTATGGATGCAGACGTTTTGCTCGAAGTAATGGGTTTGCCGTGACATGGGATTCCAAGTATAAATCCGACGTCCTCTAATGTAATAGTCATTTCACCAAACCGGAAGTGAAATGAGTTCGTCTCGCTCCTCCATCTTTCAACTAGAGCGGATATAAGGCAATCGTCGTGTCGAGACCAAATCCCGAGATCGGTGAACATAGATAGATTTTGACGGTGTAATAGTTGTATTTGTTCCTCGTTTAGTACCCACTCATCGTGGTGACTTGTGCTTTGAATTGTTTCCAAAACACCCCTATCGACACCGTCAAATACGTGCCTCGCGACGTGGTCATCGTCATCGTATAGGATTGATGTATCATGAGGTCCGGCGTTGAAATCCATATATCTAAGAACAAAATATAATCGTAAACCAACTTAGTATCCATAATATTTACATTCCAAAACTATAAATGGATCTTTAACCTAGCTTACCAACGCATTACCAAAATGCCCACTGGCATCAGAACAATCTCAAACGTGCATTGAAATGCTATTTTAAGCTTTCCGAATTTATTCTTGATCTAAAAAGTATTCTATGGACTTTTCGCCCAAAAATCCCGAACCGGTGTCCTGATTGAGCGCTTAAAAGCCCGTTCGGCCAAAAAAATAGCCAACAACTTCGGAATGACCCAAATTCCTGGGGGATGGAACTTCTCAACATCCTAGGGTTCTCATAAAAGTTTCGCGCTAAATTGCGCTGGCTTGATATTTTAAATTACAGTGTAAAGTTTCAAGGTTCCGCGTATCAGTTAACCCCTTTCCAGTATTTGAAAAACTCTGAAATTTTTCCCTGATATAGATCTTTTAAAAATAACTAGGGTCTCTTTTTCGTACTTTGGCAAAATCTAGCTCTAGCTATTTTTTATAAATTCATGAAAAATCCTAATTTAGACGCCCTAAAAATCGCTAGGGAAAATATTTTTCATCAAATACCGCTGCTGGCTGTGCAGCAGGATTTCCTACAATTGACGAGCCATTCCTAACATAAACACAATTAACATTTGGTACAGACAACGGTTATAGCATAAAGTTAACGTTATACAAAGATATACATCAACAGTCAACGATATCCATTCCTACACATCAGTAGTCAACTTTATACATTTTTACACATTACCCCTCCCTCCGTTTCCTTCTCGCTCTAATCTGGAGAAAATCTATTCCGTTCTTGAGCGAGTGCCATGTACCAATACTCCTCATCGAGGAGCATTTCGCGCCGATCCCTCGGCATCGGCCTCGCCGGATGAGTTTCTCGTAACCCATCCTGCATCATCCGAACCACCCTTCTCCCCGCATCAAAGGTATACTCTTCCCTTTTATTCGCTCGTGCCAACTCCTCACGACGACGTCGCTCTAACTTTTCTACCTCCTGCCCCTCCATGGCTCGCATCTCCTTCGCCTGATACACCAGGTGATCCCTTTCCCTCACTACCTCAATATACCTTCGTTTCCAAAAGTTCTCCACATGATGTGTCCGGTATACGGTGTTACCAACCTTCACAAATCCCACCGGCACCTCAGGTTCAGTCTCTTCCTGTTCCTCCTCCCCATCCTCTGGTCCGGACAAATCTATTTCCTCGGGCTCCTCGTCATTTGGCCAGGGGTCCTCCTCGGGATCTTCCTCCTCTTCGTCCCCGGCCATGACGTGCTCATCAATCCATCCAGCTCCAGCCATAATCTCCTGCAAGGCATATGAACTCACATCAGACTTACAACACGGTATAAGTAACTTCAACACCTTTCTGCCCCCGTACACACTTAATATTTATGTCTAGTTCTACGGACTTTTCGCCCAAAAATCCTGAACCAGTGTCCGGATCGAGCGCTTAAAAGCCCGTTCGGCCAAAAAAATAGCTAACGACTTCGGAATGGCCCGAAATCCTGGGGGATGGCTTCAAAACAACCTTTCAGGTGTTTGACTTACACTTCTGGACTAAAAAGTCCTTTGAAAAACTTAACACCATAAAATTACCAAAATACCCCTCTCGGGGTGGCAAATTACCAAAATGCCCCTGGCATCAGAACGATCTCAAAAGTGCATTGAAATGCTATTTTTGGCTTTCCGAATTCATTCTTGATCTAAAAAGTATTCTACGGACTTTTCGCCCAAAAATCCCGAACCGATGTCCGGATCGAGCGCTTAAAAGCCCGTTCGGCAAAAAAAATAGCTAACGACTTCAGAATGGTCCGAAATCCTGGGGGATGGAACTTCCCAACATCCTAGGGTTCTCATAAAAGTTTCGAGCTAAATCGCGCTAGCTTGATATTTTAAATTACAGTGCAAAGTTTCAAGGTTCCGCGTATCAGTTAACCCCTTTCCAGTATTTGAAAAACTCTGAAATTTTTTCCTGATATAGATCCTTTAAAAATAACTAGGGTCTTTTTTTTGCACTTTGGCAAAATCTAGCTCTAACTATTTTTTATAAATTTGTGAAAAATCCTCATTTAGACGCCCTAAAAAATCGCTATTTTGGAATCTATAAATGTAATACCGCTCATCCGATCTCGGATTGATCTGATTTTTGTTTCCTTCAATTTGTATTTTTCGTTATCTTTGATTTGAGTCTACAATGACTATTTTTGAACTTTGAAATTAATATTGAATTGAATTATAGGAAAACCCAAAAAATACTTACTTGTTTTGACTTGATATATTTAAAAAAAAATCTACCAATCTTCTAGCGGTTATCCACCGAGCTTCTAGCGTAAAGACGATGGAGAGTGGAAGAAAAGTGGAAGAAAGGGTTCGGGGGAGGAGAGTTTATAAAGTGGAAAAAAAAATCTGTGAGTGACCACGTGGCATCACGGAGGGGGAAGGGGGGGGCATCACGGGGGGGGGGGGGACACCACGTGGGGTGGGGGTGGGGGACTGCAACAAACAAGTGAGGGGGAAGGGGGGGCCATGGGGGCATCACGGGGGGGGGGACACCACGTGGGGTGGGGGACCGCAACAATTTGTTGCGGTTGGCATGCCAACCGCAAGTGTTGCGGTTGGCATGCCAACCGCAACAAAGTGTTGCGGTTGGGCATGGTGGGGGGGACAGGGCCACGTGGCAGGGGGAGGGGATGCCACGTGGCTGGGAGAGAGAGGGACGGGACACGTGGCGGGGGAAGGGGACCGGGGGACCGGGCCAACCGCAACACTTTGCTGCGGTTGGGGGCATGGGGGGGGGCCATGGGGGAGGGGAGGACGGGGGGCCATGGGGGGAAAGGGAGGCCACGTGGCGGCCGAGGGGAGGACGGGGGAAGGGGGGCCATGGGGGAAGGGGGGAGGCCACGTGGCTGCCGAGGGGGACACCACGTGGGTGAAGGGGGCCAACCGCAACTCTTTGTTGCGGTTGGGCAGGGGGTGGGGGGTGGGGGGAGACGGGGGGAAGGGGGAGGGGGGGCCATGGGGGAAGGGGGAGGGGGTCCACGTGGGGCGCAACCGCAACTCTTTGTTGCGGTTGGGCAGGGGGGTGGGGGGTGGGGGGGAGACGGGGGGAGGGGGGTAGGGGGTCCATGTGGGGCGCAACTGCAACACTTTGTTGCGGTTGTGTACTTACAATAAAAAATACCAACCGCTACAAAGAGTAGCGGTTTGAAAAATACCAACCGCTACAAAGAGTAGCGGTTTGGTGGTAAGCAAAAATTCCAACCGCTACTCTTTGTAGCGGTTTGGTGGAGAAATTTTATTTCTCCACTAGTGGGTGTGGATTGGCTCCCTATATATATAAACATCAAATCGAACACAAAACAATGAATTTTTTTTTGAAAATAATGATATAGTCTTGACAAATTACTTGAAGCTGTTACAATTAACGTATTAAAAATTTCTTACTAACAACTATAGTTTTTGCAAAAGTAGATTTTTTTCATAAGATGTTAATCTCTTTTTTTGTTTCATGAAATGTGGTATGCATTGATACACTTTTCATAACTTTTTAAAATAATTTATTAACTTACTGGAGCTTGACTCGGGATCCTGAGGTATAATATCTAATAATCGAGCCGAGAAATGCAATGATAGCTCATGACACCTCATTAAATTGTCTTTCTAATATTTTAAGAGTTATGAAAGCTAATGTTAAACACATTAATGTTGCTAAAGACTTCCAAATATTGTTTTGAATGGGGTCCTTAATTTTGAAATTAATTAAATCGGCAAATACAATATGCATTTAAGTAATAAGCCTTATGCAATTTGAAAATCAATTGAAACATTCAAAATTTTTCTAACCAATATAGTAATCTATTATGATTTTATTTGAATATTATATATCGAAAAAGCTCTCTAACATTAAATATTAACCTATAAAACCAAAATTACTTAAGAGATTTAATAAGAAAAATGAGGTACTACTTCAAATTTATATTTAAGTTTTCTTTAAATTTAAATATGATTCTAACTTAATAAATATGTTGGTTAAATATTTTGGTCAGTAATTTCCTTAATAAATATGTTGTTTAATATTTTGGTCAATAATTTTCTTACTATAAGGTTTTGCGGTATCCTATTTAGTCGCATTGGTTAAATGTAAAAATACAATAATATGAGAATTCCATATGAGATATATTTAAAAAAATTAGTGTAAATTTTAAATCTTAATTATGTGAGCATTTCTTAAATAAAACTAATTTTATGTTGAAAAAGTTTTGAACCAATTTTTTTCTATAGTAACTTTATTATGAGTGATTAAACTCTTAAGCATTTTAAATTCTGCAGTAGCAATAAACCATTTATGATTTTATGTTAACTTTTATAATTCTGAATAGAATTAAAAATAAAATCTAAAAAGATATTAGTTATGTTGTGATGAATGTAAACTAAAACTTAGATTAAAAATATTATTAGATTTGAAGATAAATCCTACTTAGTAAGCATGCTTATTGTATAACTTGTGAAATATTGGTTAAATTTTGTTCAACAATTTTCTTACAACGAGGTTTTGAGCTATCCTATATATTCATATTTGTTAAACAATATTGTTTGTCGTGTTGATTAACTTTTATTAATCACATGCTATAAACAAATATATGGACCAAAATTTTCTCTATCAAAATTAAACTAATATGCAATTAACGTTATGGGCCGCCCATTCAAAGGTACAAATTATTTTTAAAAGATACTTAGAAAATAATAAAAATATCTTATGCAATAGCAAATTGATCTCAATATATTCTCCGCATATTTTTATCAATAGAATTTACTTTTTCTTTTTTGTGTACTAACTAAACTTTTAATTTTGGGCTAATTACACCTATGTCCCTGAGGTTAGGGGGTAATTACAGTCAATGACACAAAGTTTCAAAATGTAACATTCCGTGACCAAAAGTGTTTCAAATGTATCACCCGTGTCCATCCGTCAGGGTTCCGTCCAAAAAGTGTACTTTTTTTATGATGTCATCAATACATATTCTTAAAATGACGATACTGCCCCTTGTACTGTATATACTGAATATTTTAAATTAAGATTTCAATCTGCAAATTAGGGTTTTGAAACCCTAATTTGCAAATTAAGGGTTTCAAAGCCCTAATTTTTCAAATTAGGTTTTCATTTTTCAAATTAGGGTTTTAGGGAAACATAGGGTTTCAAAACCCTAATTTGTAAATTAGAGCTTCAATTCAAAAGGGGACGCCGAGAATTAGTGTCTGGAGCTTCTTTGCCCTTGGTTTCAGATTGCTTTTACTGGAAATTCAAGGAATTCACAATTGGCAAGGCTTTTATCTGAACTTCTTATGGCGCGAGAGGAGATGAGTCCAGTGGAGGAAGAGGACCAGCTGCCAGGGGCGGCGGCGGCGCTGGGAGACGAGGGGGAGGAAGGCAATCGAGCAGAGGAGGATGGCGGCGGTGGACTCAATCCTGGTCTATGCCAGGCGGCTGAGCGGGACGTGTTCAACACCGGCGAGGCATTCAAGATGAACTAGAATTCCTTAATGCAAGTCAAAATCCCTTGAGGCGGTGTCCTCGATGTAGTTGAGGGTGACGACGGAGGGGAGATGGGGCTCCCGATGCTGCGGCTTGTTCAGTGGGGAGATCTGTTGCGGCGGCGGTGAGGTGGGGCTTGGGTTACCGGCGACATGGGTCGAGGGACGGGGCTGGGCTGCAGGCGGCGTAGGGCGAGGAAGGGGGCTTAGACTGCCGGTGGCGTGGGGTGAGGGAGTGGGTGACAGATCTGGAGAAAAAGTTTGGAGAGATAACCTAATTTGAAAATTAGGGTTTTGATAGGGATGGATAGTATTTTATTTTAAAGTCAGGGGCAATCAAGTCTTTTTGTCAAAACCGTTAATTATTTTTGTATTCCGTTTGTCAACGGACATAAGTGTTACATTTTGAAACTTTGTGTCCTCGCGTGTAATTACCCCCAAACCTCAAGGACATAGGTGTAATTAGCCCTTTAATTTTTGTTCATCTATATAGTTACCAAATCAGAATTAGCAAATATGCACAAGGACATTACTTATTGATATTTCATCAGAAGGGTTAATTTATTTTAATACAAGAAAGTTCAAGAATTTTATTACAAGAAAGTTCAAGCTAAAAATTTAAATAACTATCTTTGATAAAATAAGCATAAAATTATAAAATTGTACAATATATTTACTATACATTTTAAAACTACTAAAATAAATTATTGTTATCATCCCGTGCTTGGCACGGGATTCTGGGCTAGTATATATAAAGCTAAAATCTTTACTTAAAATTGCGACACGTAGGATTTTTGGAACTCTATCTTTGCGATAAGTAGGACTTTTTAAGAGTTTTCTCCTTCTGACACGTAAGCTTCAACTTTGCATGTAGTAGTCCCATAACTTAGTTGGTCTCTTTATTTAGAATCCAACTCTTTTGAATTAGATATATAAAATTCATAAATCCTATTTATTTTGGTATTATTTTCTTTTCTACTCTATTTAACTCTTTACTATAATTTATTATTAAAAATTCGTAGTTATAATTTATGTTATATTTTAAAACTTTATAAAACTAAGAAACTAATTATACACCTTCTAAAACTCTACCTAATCAATATACTTATATATTAGGCCTTAATTTTGATTATTAAAATCTCAAAATTACTTTAAAATAATAATATAAAATCTCAAAAAAGTAAAATACTAAAATCATACCCTACTTACTAATTCTTTAGTATGATTATTGGCCCGACTTTTCTATTTTAGTCTTTACTATAATTTATTATTACAAATTCGTAGGTATAATTTATGCAATATTTTTAAACTGTATAAAACTAAGAAACTAATTATACACCTTTTAAAGTCTACATACTTTAACTTTGTATGTGATAGTCCCCTAACTTAGTTGGTGTCTTTATTTAGAGTCCAAGATTCAAGAATCCTATTTGTTTTGATATTCTTTTCTTTTTCTACTCTATTTAACTCTTTACTTTAATTTATTATTAAAAAATAGTAGGTATAATTTATGCAATATTTTTAAACTTTATAAAACTAAGAAACTAATTATAAACCTTCTAAAACTCTACCTAATCAATATACTTATACAGTAGGCCTTAATTTTAATTATTAAAATCTCAAAAGTACTTTAAAATAATAATATTAAATCATCAAAATGTAAAATACGAAAAGCATACCCTACTTACTAATTCTTTAGTATGATCCTTTTGTAAATCTTATAAAATTAAAAAAAAAAACAAATCTACTTCTTTTAAAACTCTACATAATCCAAAAAGACTTCATTTTGCACAACTAACTTCTTAAAAACACTTAAGACAAATAAAATAAAATCTCACAAATATAAATAAAATCTCGCAAATGTAAATAGCGAAAATCATGTATGAAATTAATGATTAATCTTTACAAATTAAAAAGGCAAGCTTTTCATAGCGTATATTTTTGTTTTTACCTCAATCTTTTAATTATGCAAAATGTCATCCTATTTGTTTTTGGTATTTTTTTCCTTTTTAAAGAAATCTTATTTTTCCATAAGCTTTATTGTAACTTTTGTCTTTTTGCACCAATTTTCTTAAAATCTAACATGTTACGCACAATATGAGCAAAATATTTAGAACCAATTATATTGGATCTTCAAGAAAAATTAAAATTGATTGAAGAATAATTTGTGACAAATTAAGAATAAGTTTGTAGAATAAAAGAGACAAAAAGATAAACAACTGCAAAAAGAGAGAAGCCTGGGTGGCCCCGTGGTGGTAATGGTATAACCGAAATGTTGGTGCTAGATGTGAGAGTGTAAGGGTGGTAATATATGGAATTATGCGAGTGATCAGCCATGCTAATTACGATAGTGATAATTATTGTGGTAGAATTGGAGTGTTGGTAGTGAGATTTAGATTATGTAGCGACAACATGTGACTATAGCGGTATTGGCGTATACTATGCTAATGCTTGTGGTGGTGATAGTCATAACTAAACGGTACTAGTACAAGATGTGATGGTTGTTGTTAGAGTTGTTGTAATGGTAGCACTAAGGTGTTTTGAGATAATATTAATTTACATTACAGTACTGATTGATAAGTTATGATGTAAACTGGATTGAACAAGTGATGAACCTAAAAAAGCTGACGGTAGAAACATGAAAGTGCACTGACGAGCAAAAGTTATGATATGGTGAATGTAACTGCATTTGTAGTGGCAATGTAGTACTAATTAAGGTATTTGGAGGTAGTGTTAGTGTAGTATTCATAGACGGGTTACGCCGAGAATCTTTTTCAGATAAGCAATGAACTTAAATAAAAATATAATGACTTTAGGTTAGTTCTATTAGCAACTTGAAAGTACATAAACTACATCCAGGACTAGAAGCAGTAAATTTTTTTTTTCCTAGAATGACTTTTATCTTTCGATTTTGATTTTGGTCCCACATTAAGGTTTCGTTAATTAGGCAAGACGATGTTTTGTGGTCTACCCTTGGCTACACTAATCTAATATTCCAATGATATTTTCATTAAGTCATGTTAGCAACACTTTAATAAGTTATGCATAAATAAAAGCACTTTCAATACTATTTTTCCTTTTCATTATGCACGGGACAAATAACATACACAAAGAGTTTCTTATGAAAAAAGAAGGTGAGTGAATTTGACATTTATACTTATAGGAAGATTGGGGTTCATATACACCACCAGTAAATAAGTTATAACACTTTTTACTAGATTAAACTCACAAAAAAATCGAAAGTGATAGTACAGATAACTGGCTTTTTTTTAAATCATATTGGTTCCGGATATATCATTGATACATAATAACGATTATATCTACGAAACTCCAAATAATAAACTAAAAATTTTAAATTTAGTTAAATAGTAATATGATATTTTTGTCATATGTCGTCGCGAAACACTAATGAAAAGGCATCTTAAGTCTATAAGACTTTTAATTGTGACGTTTTCATCTTATTAAACTCACAAAAAATTGAAAGTGATGGTACGAATCAGTGGTTTTTTTTTTTTAATCATATTGGTTCCGGATATATCATTGATACATACTAAGGATTATATCTACAAAGCTCCAAATATTAAACTAAAAAGTTTAAATTCAGTTAAATAGTAGTACGAGATTGTTATCACATGTCGTCGCGAAACGTTAATGAAAAGGCATCCTAAGTCTATAAGACTTATTATAACGTTCAAATCTTATTTGTGAGTAAAAATTAATCATATTAAATTATGCATTCTCCATTTGTTGTTAAGGTATGTTTTTATAATGCTAATTTTTCAAAAGTTCTATTTAAAGGCAATCTTCTATATAGGAAATTTCTTACATGCAGTTCAAAAACTAACAGTGATAAACAATCTATAAAAACACATTAATAAAATATTTTTAAAAAGTTAGAAAAATTAACAGTTGTAAAATATTTATAGAAATAAATATTAGATAATATTTGAGAACTTAAAGAACGCCCTGTGCATTGCACGGATCCCTTAACTAGTTATTATTAACCGTACTCATTTGATGTAATTGATGTTTTTGTATATATATATATGCTTGTTAATTTTGTTGAGTTGGGTTGCCTTTGTCATCTTTTGATTTATGGTTTATAGTACGTTAGATTCGTTTGAATTGTGAACAAGCATGCAGAACATGCATATATCTGTCAGAGTTGTTGAATTGATTTTGAACAGGCACAGTTTGGCACAAGAGACTTGCAGAATTGTTGGATTCTGTCTACTCTTACTAACCGCTTCTGTTACTAGGGGTTAGCAAAACCAGACCAATAGTAAGTGGAGCGTTTAGAGAGGGCAGATTTTCAGCCTCAGTAACTTTGCTCCCACTACCCGCCTCTAACAGAAGCGATCACGGGTAGCTAAATGCTGAGACCAGAAATTTGTCAACTCTCCTGGCTTTACTCGAAAAAGAAAAAAACTTCTTCATTACACAAGATAGTATCTTAGCCTCATCCACTGAAGAAATCAATTGTTTTTGTGTGCTGACCTTATTTGTCTACCCGAATTATTTTGACCAGCCTTACTAGCGGTCATTAAATACTTAAAATTATGGCTCAAATTGACTATCGCCGATCATAACCCATTGGTTTTTGTTCTTTTTGTGGATTACAAATAATTTGGCCTACACCGGGACCCGAAAAGGTCTCCCCTTGCCTTTCATCACTAATTTGAACATCTAGAAGTGCATGTGGTACTCATCTATGACACTCAGAGTCAAGAACAAATTTGATCCGTATTGATCGACAAGCTTTCTAGTCGTCTTAATTCTAGCATTGAAATCAACCTTGTTTGAACATGCTCAATAGTATTGTTTAACTCTTTCAGTGTTCAAAAATATTAACCTTTGTAAGGGATGAGAATCTTCACAAAACTTATTTCCTCTAAACGCCTTCTTGTTTTATGTTTAAATCTATACCGAATAAGTTTTATAATTGCTCAAAAAGTAAAATGTAAGCAAAAATTATGTTGGGAAAAGAAAGAAAAAATTACTACGTTGTGTTGTTGCCGTGATTTTCCTTCAAGCTAATTACTCCAAATGTAGCTAGGTTTATGAAAAGCTTGAAATTGTGGTGAGAGTTTTGATTAAGTTGAAATTGTGACTAGAGCTTTGGATCATAGTATGCTAGGTTTTATGAACTTGGGATTGAGACTAGGGATTTTAATTAAGATTGTGGTGATGAACTGGTGATAGAAATTTTAGAAGATTATGGGGTTGGAAGCAATCAATTGTAGTAATGAATTGGGAATGAGTTAGGGGGTGAAAGGAGTAGGAAAGGGAAAGAGATAAAGAGTGAAAGTGAAATAGGTAAACAGGGGAGTTTGTGGTCGCTAAAGTGCCTTAGCCCATCTAATCGCCTCTAATGGCGGTTAAGCACTTCCAAGAGAGGAGAAGGCACATTTTCAGGATGATAGGGGCAAAAGTTTCATGTTCGCATACCGCCGACCAGAAGGGCGGTGAAATGATTGGAACAAAAAAATTGATCTATACCGTCCACAATCACACGTGGACAGTAAAATTGAAGCCGAAAACATAAGCACTTCCCGAGTGTTGGGTGTGGATTAGGCCCTACATGTATATTTAGTAAAGTTACATTTAAAACGAAAGTATGTTAGCTCTAATATGGCTAAGCCAGATTCCAACTTGATTAATAAACTTGGTGCACTCAAAGATGAATCTACCTTAATAAAAAATTTCGATTAAATTTTGTTCAAAGATTTCCTTATTCTAAGTTTATGTGCTATCTAAACTTTCTAGTCACGTTGCTTAAATGATATATTAAAAAATATCAAATGGAACCAAACCTTTTGATATTTGAAAACAAATTTAGAGAAAGTTTATTTCAACAACATATTATGTCAAGTTATACTTTAAGCCACAATATAATGTGTGTACAAGCATGTCAGGTATAAAAATAGGTGTTGTCACAAATCTAGCATAAGTAAGGCTGTATACGAATCGAGTTCGAGCTGAACATTCGTGTATTCAAACTTGGTTCGTTTAAGTTTTGCTATGTTTGAGCTCAGCTCTAGTTAGTCAAAAGCAAAAAAATCAATGTTCGAACTCGGCTCGAGTTCGTGACTGTAAAACTCGAGTTCGACTCGCTCAACTCGTTTAACAAAACGAGTCGAACTCGAGTTTCGAAACTCGGCTCGTGTTCGTGTCAATTGCCAACGAATCCCTAAATCCACAAAAAAATTCTCAAACCCTTCAATTTAATGAAGCTAAAATGAATCAAAAACTATATTATAGAAGATACAAGATGGATGCAGAATCAAAAACACTACAAAAGAAATCTTGATTGGTTGACGATGAAAACGTAAAAACCGGCATATGCATGCACAGACGACGGAGAGATTACGGGCGTCGATGTCGATGACAAGCAATGATGGCGTCGTAGATGGCATCGTAGCTGTGATGTGCGTCTGTGGAGGAGGAGAGAGGGGCTCTGTGTGATCTGCGAGGCGTGTGTGTGTTTCATTTGTGTGTGTGTGTGTGTGTGAGAGAGAGAGAGAGAGAGAGAGAGAGAGAGAGAGACGAGGGTGGGGAGGGGAGAGCAGACGGTTGTTGCGTGTGAATTGTGTGTTTAGGTTTTAATTTCTATAGTTAGGGTTAAGGTTAGGCTTCACAGATTGGGCTCTTCACATATTGGGCTAATCCCACGAGCTTGGGGTTTTGGGCTAATTGGCTTTAAGGCTTTCAGTTTTAAGCATTAATTTATACGATTTTATGTAAATGTTAATTTTTTAAATATATTATAATTAATTTATTATTTAAATAATAAGCTGTTCGCGAACACGTTTGTGAACATTTTGGTGTGTTCATGCTTGGCTCGTTTAATAAACGAATTCTATAAACTTGTTCATGTTTGGTTCATATAGTATATGAACGAACGCGAACGAGTTTTATAGAGAACGAACCACGAGCCATTCGTGAACAACTCGTTTCATTTACAACCCTAAGCATAAGCAAATGTGTATATCTATAGTATCTATAAAAGTATGAATCTTGTAAATTATTTTATTCCATTTTTGTCCTTCAATAATCATTCTAATAACAATCTTACCCATAAATACTATTATTAATTACTAATTTTGTAATCATTTCCAGTTTTACCCCCCATTAATTATTCCAACAACAACCCTATCCTTCTCTTTTTTTTTTTTTGTGATGCATTTAATGAACATTAGGTCATAAATTTAATCTAAACCTACATTTACACATTGGGAAACAAAATGTATGGCTGTGAAAAATATATTTATATATATGTGTATGTGCATGTGTGTGTGTGTGTGTGTGTGTACTACTTATAAAAGTATGAATGTTGTAAATCATTTTCAGACAATTATGTCATCCGTTAATTACGTCAATTATATTTTTACCCTTCTTTTATTACTTCTTTTTAAAATTTTGATGAAATTAAAAGAACATTGGGTAATAAATTTATTTTATACATTGGAAAATGAAAAGTATGATGAAAAAAAAAGCATAACAAAGAATTTTTTTTTATTATTCTCTTTTTAATTTGGTTAAAATAATATAAACATTAGATATTGAACTGGTTAATGAGAATTGTAATTTTTTCTTGCATTTTTAGGTTAGCAAACAATTAACCAAATGAAAATTGGAAAAACGAAAACAAAATAAAGAAATTGAAATATGTGAAATATCAATTAAGAAACAAAAAATTGTTGGAAAAACAAAAATAGAAAAGAAAAATGAAAAAGGGTTAAATATGCATAAAAAACAAGGCTTAAATATGATGTCAATTTGAACTGAAAATATGTTCGGCTATTGCAATTGAAGATCGAGTGTTTTGCATTCTTATTAATGAAATACAAAGCACTTAGTCTTGAAAATTATAAATTTTAACCATAAACTAATTTAACAAATTACAACAAAAAAAAAGACGTGGATTCATTCTTTTAATTTCTCCATTATATTTATGTTTATTTTCAACAGTGCTCAAATATTTTTTAATTTAGAAGCCTATAAAAAATATTTCTAAATATTGAACTAATTACAATTGCGAACATCAAGTATACATTTCTTCTAAAACAAGTCACAAAAGAAATAAGAACACAATTAAATTATATTATTTTGATCTCAAGAAAGATAATAATATCACTTCAAATATTACTCTCAACTATTCACGTGCGCTATATATATATATATATATATATATATATATATATATATATATATATATATATAGTAAAGCTAAATTCAACTATATTTTATGTTTGAAAAGTTTTGAACAAATCTTTCTTATGGTGTTTTTATTTTGTGAGAGTGTTTAAACTCTAAAGTATTCTAAATCTTAGTAATATACCAACATATTATGACTTTATTTTAACTTTTATACTCATAGCTTGAGACGTTCTCTTAGATGAAAAGAAAAAACGAGATATCTATAAGATAGAATTTGTTGGTTTTGCTGTAACTGAGTTAGTGTCTCTAACTCGGATTGTTTGAAAATAAATCTAACTTTTAGTAAGCATGTTATAAAATAATATATTGAATTTGGGTTAATTTTTGTTCAACAATTTGCTTACTGAGAGATTTTAAAATATCCTATTTAGTCATATGGGTTAAACATTCTGAACTTTATATAATTGCCGCATGCAATAACGTATTGATCGAGATTGTGATATTATCTGTATTCTTTTTTTTTGGTGAATTCTCACTACAAGAAAAAAGACTTTTAGCGACGGGGAAATCCGTCGCTAAAAGCCTAAAATCCGTCGCTAAATATTTTAGCGACGGATTTACCGTCGCTAAAAGTCCCTCGTATAAAAGCCCGTCACTAATAGTTTGGCGACGGAATTTTCAAATCCGCCGTGTAATATTTAAGTTTTTGCGACGGATTTATTTATTAATTAGCGACGGAATATCCGTCTCTAATTATATTTTAAGTATTTTAATATATTTTTTTTGTTAAATTAGCGACGGAATAAATATTTTAGCGATAGAATATTCCGTCACTAAATATCTTATTTAGTGATGGAATATTCCGTCGCTAAACACCAATTGTAATAAAAAAACTTTTAGCGACATATAATCCGTCGCCAAAAGTCAAAATTTTTTTACAATATATTTTTTATTTTTCTAATGCCCAAACCTGTAATAAAAAAATCAATCCTCAACTACAACGCGCAATAATCAATCCTCAACAACAACACGCAATAATTAATACACAAAGAAATATATACACTTAATCATAAAAAAGACTCATTATGTACAAGCTGGGAACCGGATACAGCTGGTTAGGGGAGGGGAGAAGAGTACAAGCCGGGCGCGGGGGCCGGGGGGGGGGAAGCTGGGACCGGGCACGAGAAGAGGCTCATCAGGGGTTGCCGAGTCCTGGATCTGGATCCTGCTGATTCGGGGTCGGCTCGGCATGTCCAGCTGTTGTATCCTGCTGATCATGCTCCCTGATCATCCTCAACACCACCGTAGCAATGCGCGCGATCTCCTTGTCATCCAACGGATGCCGAGGAGCCGGTGTCTATGGAGGGGCAGCGGGGGTGAGGACGCTCCTATTACGGCACGGCAGGCCGCGTATGCGGCCTTGCAGCTGATTGACGACCTCCGGTGTATCCAGCCATTGTTTCAATGCCCCAGTACTCGCACCCGTACTAGTGGATGCTGATGGCTGTCCAGACTGCTCCTCGGACCCCTAAGCTGTTCATACGAGGCCTGCAAAAATAGTGATATAAAGATATGTTAGGGATTAATTAACGCAACAGACATTGAGGATAGAAAAACAAAAAATTAACAACTTAAACAAATTGACTCACATCGATCCGCCTGGCAATATCTGAAATATAGTCGCCCGCCCGGTGCGCCTCGTCCTTGTCCTTCTTCCGCACGTGTGTCTGATTATACGTCAGAGCTACAATCTCATCGTCCTTCAGATCTGGGTGCTCGACAGCACTCTTGTGTCGAACGATGTCGTGTGGCACCGACCCCCCGTGTGCGTCAGATCTCTGTTCTATCTGTTCTCAGCCCCGTTCTTACTCTGGGCGTTCCAACCTGGATCCATAACCCACCAATCTACATCGCCGTCCATACAGTCAGAGATATCCAATGTGGGGGATATCTGGTCATCTCCGTCATCGGGACACCCTCGGGCAGCATCTTCCTCGCCCGGTCCCTTGCGTCGTGGAGCCATCGGCGGTAATTCTTGCCGATGTAAGCAAAGAAGGCATGTTGCCACAGTGCCTGCTGCTCAGGCGAGTCAAACGTGAACCCCTCCTGTAAGGCATTCAATAACACAAATTAACTACATTAAACAAACTCTAATTAAACAAATACTATCGCTGAAAAAAATACTTCACCGTACCAGCCACTCCTTCCATAGGGACTCCCTCACAGCGACATCCCAGTCCTTTCAGTACAGGCGTGGCTAGAAGAATCGGCCCTTCACAAGAATGCCGATCTTTGTCCTCGCCCGATTCTCCAGGATCCTGCCAAAGAAGTAAATAAATAAATTAATAAAATTTAAATATAAATTAACATCCCAAAATTTTAAATATAAGGCATGATGTGATATTTTTTTTACTTACAGGCCCTCTTGGGTGAGCTTAACTCTCTGTTTACGTTGGGAGTCGATACATACCCCGCGTGTCAGACTACGGCCTCGTCGAGATCCTACAAAACACCAACATTAATACAGTTCAAATATGCTTTAAATATAAGGCTAGCGAAAATGTACTAAACACCGTTATCAACTATACCTATGATAGAACCCACAGAAGAAGGAGAATCAACGCCGGTGTGGAATGAATTTGCGTCGGGCTGGGGCGACGGCTGGGGCCCCATCTACTGTATGCGATCACTCTGTGCCTCGTCATCAGTGGGCAATGACGAGGTGGGACCCACCGGGGAGGAAGCAGCTCGGTGTCCAACTCGGCCCGGAATAGCCCGTATCCTAACCATATCTGACTTCGTATAGATAAATTACAAATACATGAACACATTAAAAATAATAATTTGGTAGAAATCATCATCGGCACTATATATATATATATATATATATATATATATATATATATATATATATATATATATATATATATATATATATATATATATATATATATATATATATATATATATATATATATATATATATGGAGCTGATCCCTTGATAGCGCTAGCAAAATGAAGTATTTGCTAGCGCGATCTGGGCCGTTCATCCTGAAAGATGGACGGTCCAGATCGCGCCTTTTTTTAAAACTGTTAGTAGTCCGCGACACAATATTGCGGACGACATTTTTTACCTTTTTGCCCCTCCACGCCGTCCGCGACACAGTATCGCGGACGACTGACAGGCCCTAACGCATGTCAAAAAAAAGTCGTCCACCACACTGTGTGGTATGACTTTTTTTTCTGTGTCATTAATGTGTCTGCTACATTATGTAGCAGACTAGTCTTCTCTTTTTCCCTCTCTTCTCTCATTTTGACTTCTTCTTTTTCTCTCTCTTCTTACTTTCATCTTGATGAACAAATCTTCATAAAGTTCGCTGGCAACAGATTGCCATTGGTAAAAAAGACTCCAAAACGAGCACACCCAATTAGCACATCCACCTGCAGGCTGGAACCATTCATGAAATTGGCTGGCAACAGATTGCCATTTTGTTCTAGGGTCTTCAACCTCCTCCATTTCTATCACCCTATATCAAAAACGAAAAGATTTAAAAAAAAACCTAATTTCTCAAACCCATGACAACCAAATCAAAGCACATCATAACTATTTGAAGCGGCAAGATAGAAAGAGAAGGAAGAGTTTTCAAATGGTTGTGGCCTCGATCGCCACTCGCACGCTCACAAGGGAGAGAGAGAAGATGAGAAATGAGGGGGAAAGATGGTTGTGCCCTCGATCGCCGGACACGGGAGGTGCTGTCCAACTACCCCGAAGGAACCACCGTCTTGAAGGAGCTCATCCAGAAGAGAGAAAATGAGAGATGAGGGGGAAAGAGAAAAATAAAAGTTGGTTGTCTCTTTTCCAGAGCTGACAACACGGATGTCTCTTTTTGAGAAAGTAAAATAGTCCGCTACATAATGTAGCAGACAGATGTAATTGAGATTGAGGGGTATATTGTCAAAAATACCGTCCGCTACATAATGTGGCGGACATAGGTAATTGGGATTGAGGGGTATATTTGTCAAAAATACCGTCCGCTACATAATGTAGCGGACAAACTTTAAAACAATGCAAAAAAAAATATCTGGGCCGTCCACAGATCGCGCGTGGACGGCCGGATCGCGCTAGCAACTTAACTCAGTTTGCTAGCGCTCTCAACGGATCAGCTCCCATATATATATATATATATATATATATATATATGAACGGAAGTGCAAAAACACATCAATATGAACCAAGTTCTAAAATGTTACTACATTTTTTCCCTGGTTTGTTACAACATTACAACTCAATCATTTTCAGTTTGAGAATTATCATCATCTTCATCATTTTCCTCGTCGTCTTCTTCTTCGTTGGACTCGTCGTCCTCTTCATCTTCTAATTCATCCTCTTCATCAATAAACTCGGTCACATCATCTCCAACACTTTCCACGTCTTCCGCGTCATCATCTACAACTTCTTCTCTTACATGAAGTATTGTTGGAAGAGAAGATCGTCCTCCTTATTGTTGACCTCAACAGGGAACAAGACAGGTGGTTGGTCGGCTTGAAAGGAGTCTAGCTCACTGTCATATGTCACGGGCAATTTCTTGGACTTAATAATTGTATACCAATGAGATTTGTGTTTGGCGACGTCCTCCGCGTAAAAGATTTGTACAGCTTGACTAGCAAACACAAAGGGCTCGTCTGATGCAAGTCTTGACTTGACATTGACATCTACAATCCCTTGAGAGCTAACACGGATTCCTCTACTGCATGTGACATCAAACCACGTACACTTGAACATTACCAGGCGGTTTTCGGAACCCAGATATGTTAGCTCAACAATCTCATCTAGCACTCTGTAAAAGTCCATGCAATTCTCGGCATAACAGTCGTCGTTGACCAATACTCCACTGTTTTGGGTTTGTTTTATTCAGTCATCATCTTTTACGTTAAACCTAAACCCGTTGATGATATAGCCTCCGTAACAGGATGTTTGTTTGGGTTATGTTAGTGCAAATTACGACTAATTAGGCTAACTATAATCAATATGCGTGTAATTGGGTTCATTTGGGCTAATTTGGGGTAATTACAGCTAATTTGATTTTCATTAAGTTCTTAGGGTTAATTAAAACTAATTAGGTTCGTTAGAGCTAATTAGGGTTAGTTGATTTATTAAAATATTGTTAATCAAGACTAATTAGGGCTAATTATAGCCAGTGCTGGAGCCATGATGAGATTCCAGGGGGTGCATGCTAAATATGTCGCGTTAACCTAACTAACCTAAATTTAATGCACAATCAACAATCTTAATTCCAACACCTCATATAGGGTGTCGATATGGTGTTCGATACGTGTCCGACACCTCCGGACACGTGTCCGACACATACCGACATGTGTCTGACGCCTCCGGACAGGTGTCTGACGCCTCCAGACACGTGTCCAACGCCCACCGACATGCACCTCCGGACACATCGGCATATGTTGATTTATTTTGTAAATGTCAGACACCGTTGATCAAATGCGGTGTCCGTGTCTGGGCTAACTAACAGGTACCTCAATCCAATTGGGTCCCATCCTCCATCAACAATCTCAATTCTCAAATGCTCAATGCAATAAAAATTAACAAAAATCACACATTCAATCCAATTGGGTCCCATCCTCCTTCAATAATCTCAATATCTCAAATGCTCAATGCACAATTAACAACCTAAAATCATCAATTAATAATCGCAATTACTTCAAATGCACAGCTAATAACCTAAAATCATCAATTAACAACCTAAATCACAGATCAATAATCACAATTCTCAAATGCACAATTAACAACCTAAAATCATCAAACAAATGATCAATGTTCAAATGGGAAAAAATTATTCAAAATGCACATATCCGATGCGCTTGAATTATTTCAATTCAGGGTTCGATTGTATTAGGACATTTAATTTAGGGTTCAATTAGGGGTTCAATTAGTTTAATTTAGGGTTTGGTTCGATTAGGGCATTCAATTTAGGATTTAATTACGGTTCAATTACTTCAATTTAGGGTTCGGTTGATTTGGGGCATTCAATTTAGGGTTTAATTAGTTCAATTTAGGGTTCGGTTGGATTAGTGTATTCAATTTAGGGTTCAATTAGGGGTTTAATTAGTTTAATTTAGGGTTCGATTCGATTAAGGCATTCAATTTAGGGTTTAATTAGGGTTCAATTACAGCAATTTAGAGTTCAATTAGGGGGTTTAATTAAGTAAGTGGCCACATATACTATCTTGACACTTGTCGATAGCAATGCAGTGTATATATGTATATAATTATACCAAACTAGTCAATGGATAGCATCTCTACTTTGACCAAATTTTGTGTCATGCATCCATCTTTTCTTGGAATGATGCCCAACTTTAATTTTGTCTAACCGAGTTTAATACACTCTATAATTTTAGTGCCTTTATTTGTTTGGTTGCCATGAATTTAGTCCCATAGAATATACATTCATAGACCTTTCTATTGCTCGTCTTTTAGAACATTTGTTTATAGTCGTTTGCACTTTTGCATCACCCTCTTTCTATACAAAAATCAAAAGAGCCAAAAATTGTTTTGAAGAGTAGAGTAAAATAATTCCAGTAACTCACCGACCCTGATCTCTTGCTTGGTCGGCATCTCTGGTTGCCCTTGCCGCATCTATTGCATCTCACCATATGATAACTTCTCCTTTACCAACTAGTTCACCGGCCTTTTGAGCTTCCTAATACTCCAACTAATAATTTTATTTCATAGTTAGCCATTTTTTTTCTTACAAACATATTTGAATGCGACTCTATGAACGTAAGTGAGCGAGGAACCTCATAATATGTAGTTACAAACCGTGTTGCAGTTTCAATATATAAAATTGATTGAAGCTTTGTTTCTCATCTTAGATTGTGTGTGACTTTACTTTTTGTTCTTAAAGTATTTTTCCTCACACATTGCTCGGAGCAAGATAGCTTCATCTTTTATTAGTTTTTTGTTTGGAAGGTAAGTGGTATTCACGGCAGTGGCTGCCGGTCGCCGACGGTAGGCAGTGGCATAGACTCCTTTTTGAAGTTTTCAAAAACAGCCCTGTTTTAAAAACTGAAAAAAAAAAATGAATGAAAATTATGTGTCAAACGAGTTTATTTTCTCTAGTTTACAAAACTGGAGAAAAAACTGAAAAAATAATAGTTACCAAACGGAGTCTTAGTTTTCAACATCAATTTTCTTAACATTCTTTTAAATTCAAATTTTAGATTAACAATTAATTATTTTATTAAGAGTTGTAACAGCCGGGAAGTTTTTTATTGCTAAAATTTTTGAACAAAGTAAACTGAATCTTTAATGAGTTATATGTCTCTTCATTTGTGACTTTTCAAATGTTTATAAATACATGCTGAATTCTATTTTTTTCGTCGCTGAAAATCTGAGTAAATGCTTGTTAGCATTTTCTAAAGAGAGATCCACAGATTGTTGCCTGCACTGTTGCTTACCAAGAGCCCTATCACATCCATAGAGATCTGTTGTATTTTTTGAGGTGTATTTGTCTCTAATTCTTCACAAACTCTAAATTGTACGAGAGCAAACAACGCTTCTTAGAAAATATTGTCCTTCAGAGATTAGTAATTCAGTCCATTCATAGCTTTGAATCATAGAGAATGAAGAGATGCATCAATCATCATGGAAGGCGATTTGGGATTTGGGAACATACCCCTTGTCGCCGGTGGAGACGTGGAGTCACGGGCTGGAGATTGTTCGTGGCGACGCCGTCGCCTGCTGAGGTGAGGTTGTCAGTGACCATGAGCTCGCCGTCGACACGTAGATCTAGACCCAGATCCAGACAACCCAGATTGTGGCTCATGTCGTGGCCGCCGTCGCCAGTCTACGATTTGCCGGAGTGAGGCGCCCGTGGTCGTGAGTCGTGAGACTGTGAGAGAGAGAAGTCATGAAAGTTGAGAGGAGAAGAGGCTGAACAGAGAAACGGGGAGAGAGAAAATGCAAATATCTGCTAATTAAAGGCATTTTGGCGACGGAATAACCCGTCGCTAAAAGTCCGTCGGTCAAAGAAATTTTATCCGACGGATTTTTTTAGCGACGGTATTATTCCGTCGCTTAAAAATATTAAAAAAACCTCAAAAATTACAAATTCCATAAAAATATTTAACGACGGGATCCCCGTCGTTAAAAACCCGTTGTTAAAAGTCCGTCGGCAAAGATTTTTACCTACGTAGTATTCCGTCGGTAAAACTTTTTACCAACGGATTATTACCGACTGAGTTTTCCGTCGCTGAAAGATCTTTTGGCGACGGAAATCATCCCGTCGCTAAAATTCCGTCGCTAAATCTGTCTTTTCTTGTAGTAGTTTCTTTGGGAAAATAACTTTCTATGTGAGCAATGGCTCATTCGAGTAAGCTAATTAGGAACCCTATTTTGTTCCTCAAGAATAAGGGTTAAGCCATGGTACCCCGTCCTCATGGAATAGGTATAGTATGCAGCCATGTTCTCCAGTACAATATTTCTAGCAAAAGTTCATAACATTATAAGTAGACTAATCTGGAGAAGATTAATCTACTTTTAATATTGACTACACGTAGCAAGTTTCCCTAGATACACGTAACATACTGTGCCGTGCTTAATGCTCTCAGGCAAAAGTAAAAACGCATTTGCTACAGAGATTGATACGAACATGCTTAGTAGTTGTATCACATGTGTAAGCGAAATGGTAGTGGCTTCCTTGGCTTACCTAAAACTCTCCTTGTTCTAAATGATTTGCAGCCAAAATTCAAATGAGAAGGCAAAGTTACCGAAAAAGATAACAGAAGAATAATTGTGTTAAGTATGACACAATGTTGGACTCATTTTTTTTACCGATTTAAGTTAGCAGTTCATAATCAAACAAGGTATCAGAGCTTATAAGGTTGTGGCTAAATTTTTTTCACTTGAACTGGTTCTCACTTATGATTGTCCAATTTACCGTCTAATTATTTGTGCTCTCGATGGTAGTACGCTTTAATTTATCTCTTTATGTGGAATTAGGTGCTTACACGAGGAAAAATGATGAAATTATGGACGATCTAACACTACAAGAAAATCAAGTTATGCCTACGGTACAGTACCGTAGGTATAGGTGCCATGTACCGTAGGCATATCCTATCCCTACGGTACTATACCGTAGCCATAAGTGGCAATGCCCTAGATCTATGCCTACGGGGTTGAAGGTTATATCTACGGTTATACCGTAGCCTATATACCTACGCCGAATTCGTATTAACCCACTTATAGCGACGGTTTTTGGAGGATTAGCCTACGGTATAACTGTAGGAATACGTTTTATTTTTGAACACTATGCCTACGGGCAATACCGTAGGGATATGCTTACCTGATGATTAGCCTACGGTATAACCTTAGGAATACGTTTTATTTTTGAATACTATGCCTACGGCCAATACCGTAGGGATATGCTTACCCTATAGGTACCTTAAGCTATACCTACGGTACATTCCGTAGGTTAAAGTTAAACCATAGCCCTTTTATTAAGCCTTTCCCTACGGTTTAAACCGTAGGGATTAATGCCCAGAAAATAGAACACAAACCTTTACCTACGGTTTATACCGTAGGTACATGTGCTTTTTTTTTTTCCCTTTTAATCGAATGCTGGATCTTGTTTTATCACAATAACCTGCAAATACAATTGAAATATCATAAACATGTTCTGCAACTGAAAGATTATAAAGATGTTTTCAATTGCATAAACAGTGCAATGTTATATAACAATAATTTGTGCACCAAATTCCATACAAAAGTGTCAATCTCAATACTTAATTTCAAAAGCTATCTCCATATCATAATCATGTCCTACCACTTAATTTCAAAAGCTATCTCCATATCATATTCTTGTCCTGGCATTTAATTTCAAAAGCTATCTCCATATCATATTCCTGTCCTAGCACTTAATTAAATTCAAAAGCTATCTCCATATCATATTCCTGTCCTAGCACTTGATTTCAAAAGCTATCTCCATGTCATAATCCCGTCCAAGCTGGTACTATATACATCCACCCACATTAGTTGCGAACCATGAGCAACTCATGGGAACTAGTCCTCATTCGCAGGGCTTGCATCTTGCTCCTGGCCATCATAACCATCCTACGAAATGAAACAAAGCATCATCAATGACTGAGAGGTTGTACCAAATAATTGGAGTTATATTTTAAGTTAAGGAGATATATACTGTAATAATCATCCCTAATTAGCAGGCAAGGCATGTGCATCGTCAACATTCAATCAACAAAAGCTAGTAGGAGCATGCACATTCTGCTAATATTTGCAAAGAGCAAACAAATATAAGAACAAGGGGATGATCTTTGCAAGTAGAAAAACTGATTTGGACTCTCTTAAACTTATCATATAATGACATTATCATGTCATCCCACTAGCTTGGCTCTTACTGTTGAGCAATACCAAGTCAAAACAATCCTTCCATGTACACACCTTCCCCGATAACTCAAAAGGTCCAGGTAAATGATAACTGAGAGCGTCGTAAGAAAAACACAAACACTACAACCAGGCAGGAATTGACAGTTAAAACCAATTCCATGGCTTTACCCCTAACTAGATACAAGTAGTTATATTGTAAGTATCCCTAATTCGCAGGCACGGCATGTGCATCATCAACAGCCAATCAACAAAAGCTAGTAAGAGCATACACATTATGTTAATATTTCCAAAGAGGAAGCAGAAATAAGAAATGGGTGGGGTGCACAACATAGTTCTTTTTTTGTTTTCCCCCCAGCATTATTCATAAGGAATTGAGTTTAGACTCATGCAGCAGTGTCCGGTAAAAAGCAAAGGAAGAATAGAATCTGGTGTCATGTATTTTAAATCATGTAGTTTAAAATTTGGATGCATTTGCAGGTCATCTGCGAGTGCATGGGGTCTTTCATGAGTAATTGACTAATTGTAATTGGAAAGGAAGGAGGGGATAAAGAGTTTGGTCAGGATCAAGGAAGGACAGACACTTGTAGCAATGCAACATGCCCGTGTTGGAAACCAACACTTCCAAGGACAATCTCGAACTTGAAGCTTGGAGGGACGGTAGAACATATTCTAACACTTCTTTGGAATGTCTGCAGCTAAGTTGTCAACTTTGGACTCTTTGTCCATAGCTCTTGGACATAATAGCCCTACAAACCTATTGTGATGTGCATTTCTTTTACTACTCAAAAGAGGTATTGACAGGAATGACGATGTAAACCATCTTACATCAGTAGTTGAATACAATGGGTTTCCAAAAGGGATGTGTTGAATAACAACCTTTATATTTTCCCCCAAGTAGCTTGACAAAATTGGATTACAGTTCTATGGAAATACCTATAATACACATACTTTATTTTAACAAAATATGATGTTTATCCTTGGCACTACTGTAACATTGCTAAAACTGTGACCTGGGGACCCAAAAACATCATCTCTGCAAAGCTGCAAATTTATGAAGGGGCAAGGCTGAGTAGGTCTAAACCTCTCATAGCCTGCAGTCGAGGGTCTCGTGCACTAAGGGCCACCCTTTACTTGTTTTAACAACGTACAAGATAGAATATCAATCATCCTCTATGCAATTGTGACTCTCGTATTCTTCAATAGTTACATGTAGAAGAAATATTTGTAAAAAACATTCTTCTACCTAACCAGCTAAAATACTGAACATTCACTGCCATTTCTAATTTCAGAGCAGTATTCTGTAATTCAAAAGCGAGGAAGTTGTAAATACATGACCATGTTTTTTTTTTATCGTAGATATACAACGTATTACGAATTCTTATACCAGGCAATGCATATATAGTTTAACAAGTAGTAATGACTTGGGCTTTTCCCATTTCACATGTTACCTTGCTATAACTATCTACCTTATGAACTTAGGATACTTCTGCTAAGCTCACCAATGATAAATTCCAACTCTTTCCTTCAGCTCTCCCTTGTCAATTTTGTAGATTACTGAAAGACTGCTTTGAGCAATCTACTCAACATGTTGTCTAGAACGAGTATAGCCACAGATGACTTCTCACTTCTACTAAGATTGTTAGATATTTTTACCACTTAAAAATTTTAAGTTGAACTAGAAGTATTTAAATTTCAAGCTTAGTAACGTGTCGTCCCACACTCGCACTACTTAGGGGCTACTATCACTAGTTACACCTTATTTGCTACTGTCTATGTTACATGGACTCTTCGGTTTGCGTGAAGTACCCGTGTCGGACACTCGACACTTGGACATGGGTATGGGATATGTGTCTGACACATCACATAGGATATGCCATTATAATACTATCTTGTAGTCTTTTGTTTAACTAGTTATTGCTTTGAGACGAGACAATTGTCAATTAAAACCAAATGCATCACATTAAACACCTTTTTGCCTTAGAAATAACTAAAAAGCAATAACAATTATGAACATTTTGTTGTGTCCCCGTGTCTTGTGTTTTCAAAATTAGACGAATCTGACACTTGGACACGTATCCGATCCGTACACTCGTACCGAGTCCATGTAACATAGGCTACTGTTAATCTTAAGCATAAACAATTCTGGTGTTGTTGAGAGATAATGGAAACAGAAAATGTCACGGGCGCGCATGCTTTCTTGTACCTTTCGATTGTTCCTTTGACACTGCAATTATCTCACTCACCAAGTGAAAAGTTATGACTGTTTTCAAATTTTGTAGAGCAGCTTACTGAAAGCATTAGGAAAATAATGTAGATATAGCCATCTAAAGAAGACTAGGACCAGTAAGTTTAATGGTACAAACTTTCAAAAATAATTTATAGTTTCCAACCGATAAACGAACAACAAGATTGTGACCTTATCCTAGTGATTCAAATCATAAGAAGACTAGGATCAATATAATCAATTTAGAGAAACAGCAAAGGATAGAAGACGACTTGGACCATAAGCTGTGTAGCAGCCTCCAGTGTAAAGCCAGAAACCCTAAAGTCAAGATTCTTCGTAAACCCCAAGTTGGAAGACTAACTGTTCAACAGCCTTTAAACTCTCTCCCTCTCTCTAGCATTGTTACACACAAAATCACAAGCATAAAGGTTATTCCTAAGGCCTAGTACTTCAAATAATGATCCTTGACTGGGAGAAAGGAAGGCTTTAACTCTGCATTAACAATATGAACAACATAGTTACTACTTAAGTTATCTCCCTGTATGTTGTGTGAGCTGAAAATTCCAAAATATCAGTACCTAGAATTCAGAGTTTCGAAGAAACTGAAGCACAAATACTCTAACATGGCCTTAACAAATTTCTTTGTTTGATTTGTGTACAGAAAACCCTCTATTTACCTAGGACATTTTACATGAACAACCGAGTTTGGGGACAAATATTGCTGCATAATCTGTCAAGCAACAGTAACTATAAAACAGCAAGAACTGATTGGAAAGCAAAATATTGGAGTGTACTAGGATCCCTATCCATGTGCTACCCGATTTGTCCAACTACAAGAATTTTTTCAATCTGTTTTCAAAAATTCTTACTAACGATGGCTTAAAATTTACAGGACATGATTTCATTTCACGAGAATAACATCCGAAAAAAAGAGCAAAAATATACTTTAAGCACCATAATCACATGAACGATGCCCGTGATAAGTTACTTAGTTAAAACAGAGAAGCATAATTAATCGTGCAAATAAAAAATTAGCTATATGGCAGGATTTGCTATGTAAACCTAGTAGAGCATTGTTCTTAAAGTTAGAAGATGATCAAACAAAGAAAAACTTCAAAACAATGAATGATGAATCTTGCCTGACAATTGAAAGGCCTCAAATTTTGGCTCTGGGTTTGCATGAAGTTGGCCTCAAACTCATCCATCTTAGACTTGAACTCTTCCATATTAGACTTTATTCTATTGAATTCTGCAAGTTGAGACTTCATGGTATTAAATTCTTCTAGCTGCGACTTCATGTTGTGAAGTTCTTCTACTTGAGACTTCATAGCATCAACCTCAGCGACTCTCTCTCTCAGCATAACTAGCTCTTCCATAATGCTTGGAGCAGGCTCGGCACCAATCCTTTTGTTTGTGCCAAAGATGTTTGTAATGTTGGCTCCCAAACTCATGCAACGAACTCTGCCATGGCCGTCTTTTCCACAAGTTTGTGAAAGTATATCATCGCGGCCGGTAGCAAGTATATTGCTTTCATCCTCGGATATTGCAGCGGCATCTTGTTTCTTCTTGATCTCATCCTACAAGAGAAAAATCACGTTTTGGCAAGTAACCAAAGGAGTAATTGTCCCAACGATATATAGATGTCACGTTGCCAGCTTTGTTCCAATAAACATACAACACCATAAATCTTTTCCTAAAAAGAAGCGACTCCTCGGCATAATCCTCTAGTTAATCAATTGACTTAAGACTCCAACCAATTCAGCACAATAAGTATGGTCAGACCATGTCAACGTTTAATTAAACCTTACATATTACAAGTAGAGACGGTGCCAAACACAGAATAGGTTTATGTAATTTCTGGTTTGTATGTGTCTATGTTACAAGGCTTTAGCTCAAGCCACTTCATAACATCAACTCATGTTTAATGAGTTCAAATCTTCATGCATTCATGTAGTGATTTCGCAAAGTAGTGTAGCAAAAACTATGGTTGAAAGCCACATAGATGAAAAAGTTCAGATTGCAAGCAGACTTGAGAAGTGAATGCAATCAAGGAAACTTGCACACTTTCATTTACATAACTAGGACTTACCAACTTCTCTTTTGCAGATTCTAGCACAGTCCCATCCTTGCACGTGCGCGACACTACGTACATCTCAGTTCGAAAACGATTTTTTCCATCATCCAAGTACTGCCAAGTATAAAACAATAGAAAGAAGCACATGTCATTCACAAAATATACATGGCATATATTTTATGCATTTTAAATGTTCTCACCAGTTCGTGGTGCTTCCTAGGGAAAGACTTTGAGCCAAGTGTATGCCCAATCAAGTTTCCCTTCCAGTTTTTTGAGTTTTGGACTGACTCTTTCTATTTTTTGTATTTTCGTTAGTAGATGAGGCATCAAAATCACTGAAGTGTATTATCACAACTAATCATTTACCTTTGCTTCACTAGTTAACCAATAGTTAACTAATGTCTCCCACTGGATTTTGTCCACCCTTAAGTCTTTCATATTGCTCAGGGATTTGGCTCGATCATTCTCTACAAAATACTTCTGCTTTAAATCATACTTCCAACCTCTCCACATGTTGTCAAGCCTCTCAAATATATGTTTTTTTGCCATTGGGTTGTCTGTGGTGTATCGTTTCTGCAAGCATAATGTAAGAGTCAAATAGAGCAAAACCAATATGGATTTTACATCATGATTATTCAACATAGTTGATGCATTAGTTAGTGCATGTGATTACCATTTAAAGGGTAAACTGGATGGACAATCAATTACAAAAGCAGCATATAGGGAAGAGTTATGTGTTTCAAAGATTAAATATACCATTATTTCAGCCCAAGCAACCTCCAGATCATCTTTAGTGAAATCAGAGAAGAAAGGTTTGTGGATCGAAAAGATATTGTGCTTTCGCGCTAAGGTTCCAAGCCTTGCAGTCATCTCTTTCACAGCACCAGTATACATCTGGCCTACATTGTTGTACCCCGCATACTTTTGAGTTTCTCTTGCCCACACATTTGCGCACATAGTGGGTCCTCTAGCCTTCTTTCGCGCTGAAAAAATGTAATTTTCTTAAACACAAAGCAAGCTTTCACTGAATGGCTAATTTATTTGAGATTTCATGCAACAAATGGTTAGAAAGTAATCTGCACTTACCCTAAAAAGAAAACATTTGAGATTTCATCCATTGTGGTCCAACTGAACCTCGAATGAGCAGGATACTTGGTATCAAACTGAAATGATATGTAATTAATATCTTTCGCTTGATGCAAGCAATTTAACATCAACCCAGCGGTAAAACCCACGCCATTAGGCTCATTTTTTCTACCACAAATTGGTCTCTTTATAGTTATATATGCCCCAGCTACTCCTAACTAAAAGACCCTTAATTCTAAGCACTGCATACCATATAAACAACCAGATAATGAATCCAGAAGCACAAGTTGCAAGAGTACATTGAATTCAACCATAACTCAACTTCAAGAACCAAACCCAAAAACCCAATAACTCTTTCAGATGCACTTACAAATCTGGACATTAAAGTATAAGTGAATATAAAGACACAAGTTACCAGATTATATCAGCACAATTAAGCACCGAAAGCTCAGCTGTGCAAAATGTTAAAGAAGTGAATAAGGACCATGCGGGAGTGAAGTGTAAAGTGACCTTAAGTGTCAATGTGCCTTCGCTGGTTTGAGAGAGCACACAGACACCGGATATGATCTCATGTTCATGCCCGTTCAGTCTCTCATTCTTTATATAAAATTGAATTTATTGATTAGTGGAGGTGTCTGCGATTGAGTGGTGCATGGACTATTTAGAGGAGTATGTTGAAAGTGGCAGATTGTAGATGGGTAGTGTGTGTTTATCCAGTGTGTGTGCGGGCACGCGTGGTGCTGAGTGTATTATTGTGCGCGAATGTGTGATGCGTGTGTGCGTAGGCTGCTCGGCAGCCATATGTGAAAGTGTGTGTACTGCTGTGTGTGCCGTTATGTGTGTGTGATGCGTGTGTGCGTAGGCTGCTCGGTAGCCATATATGAAAGTGTGTGTACTGCTGTGTGTGCCGTTATGTGTGTGTGATGCATGTGTGTACTGCTGTGTGTACCGTTATGTGTGTGTGATGCGTGTGTGTACTGCTGTGTGTGCCGTTATGTGTGTACTGCTGTGTGTGCCGTTATGTGTGTGTGATGCGTGTGTGTACTGCTGTGTGTGCTGTTATGTGTTTGTGATGCGTGTGTGTAGGCTGCTGGGCAGTCATGTGTGAGGGTGTCTGAGTCACTGTGTTACTGTGTGTATTGTCGTGTGTGTGATGTGTGAAGCCTTGTGCACTTGTATATGTGAGATGAAAGAAAACATAAGACTAAGAACACAACTACGCAATTTGCTATCGGCGACTTCTAAGACGGAGTATTTTAACTTACTCTGATATGATGTATTATTCGATTCAGATTTTCTGAATCTCTCCAGTTTAACAGCTTTGTAAAGAAATGCTAAATGAACCCTCGTCGCTCTTTATTATTCTAATTGAAGTCTACTTTCCGACACTACATGTTCTATTTCCATGTAATGAGGTTCTCTCAAATGTGCAAAACTTGGATGTTTATTCTCTTTTGGGTAGATTCTTTTCTGCAAGTATAGATCATTATCGACCTACTTGTCTACACTTTAACAGCGTCAATAAACTAAAATTGACAAGTATATATTTGTAATGGACTTAACAACTCGTGTTGATTGAAAAAAGCCCTAAAGTATATGCCAGAGTTCCTGAAATATTAATGGTGAATCAGGAGTAATAAAATCTAGAGCATTCATGAATCATTACATATATAAGAAGTAATCATTAAAACCTGTAGTTGAACCATCTTCCTGTGTCACTGAACCCTTGACTTGTGAATCATAGGCCTCCGTCGATGAACCATCAGTGAGTGAATCTTGGTCTTCAGCCCGTGGTGTATCAGCCTCGGCATTTAACTGTCGTCGTCGCCGTCCAGCCATGTGAAAAGAGTCTCTGCATGTAGGGCAAGCATTAACTCAAGCACCAACTGAAAAGGTCGCATTACGCATATACAATGCATGCGCGTCTCATATATTAACATGAGACATCAAATAAAATTAACTCATTTGGCAAAATTTACATGAGCATAAAAGAAAAGAAACCCTTTGGCAATATGCTTCATTGTTACAAAACCGAACGCCTTTTTTCAACAATCATGACATTGATTCAAATAAGCATGCAAAACATAAAGATCATGAGTCTTAATAAAAAAAACACATGCAGTTATGAAACACTCGATCACTTATATGTACAGATATAATCCTCCTATTCATCTTCATCTTCATCTTCTTCTTGATCTTCATCGTCATCAACATCTTCATCTTCATCATCAAAATCCTCATCTAGATCTTCATCATCAAAATCACCATCCTTTTCAACATCTTCCTCAGAATTGATATTTTCTTCTTCCTTGTCATTAAGAAAAGCACCAATTATTCTCCTGCTACTTGGGTGACCGGACTGCCCTCTCCTCTGTCTGTTTGGAACATCCCTTGTGTCAACTAACTCTCCTTCTACGTCATTCCTAAGCCAAGTAATGTTGTCTATATCTACCTCTACAGGTTGTGGCAATGGACTTGAGTTCATAAGGGGCAAATCATTATCAATTTCAGGCTCTGCTTCAGCATTCTCACACAAGTCTCGGCGCTTTGTTCGTACTACAACACGCCAACCATTATCCCTTTCATCATCAACGTAAAACACTTGTTCTACCTGAGAGGGAAATACAAATGGATCTGTCTAAAAGCCAAACCTTGTCTTGTTCACAAGCGTGTACCCGTAGCGATCAATCTTAATCCCTCTATCGCGTGATTTAACATCGTACCATTTGCACTTAAACAACACCACCTTGCCAACCCCATAGTAATCTAACTCTAATATGCTTTCAAGAATACCAAAGTATTCCAAAAGTTGATCCACTGGATTCGTGTCTTTGGACGAGGAATATCCACGGGTCATTGCAGTCACAAAAATGCCCCTGTTTTGAGTTTTACGTTGCATCTCAAGGCTTTCCGTATGAAATCGGTACCCATTAACTAAGTAGCCCTTCTGTGTCTTGCATATATCATTTGGACCCCGTGCCAGGGCTTTAAGTTCTTTGGAGGCCCCATCTGCTGTGGATTTAATCTGCGATTACAAAGATATTAAGCTTAGGAAATCACATTATGATACATATATGTTTGCATATGGGTATATATATCTGTGTGTGATATGAATTAGATATGCTAAATCCTCACGTAATCACTAAACCACAACGGAAACTCTTTCTTTTGTGCTGTATCAACATCCCACTGCATCATTCTTTTACGCTTTCTCATCCTTCGTTCACTGGTGTCTCTCCAAATCCTGCAACATGCACCCATCAACAAAGGGCAATGATATAGAGTAGATCGTTATGAGACATAATTAAACAACACGTATGACCCCATTCTTACTTGATGTACTTCTCAACCTCATCACAGTTGGATAACACATACTGATGAGCCATCTCTTTATCCTTACAATCAATTGGAATATGCAAAGGAGTCCCTAGAAAGCGACCTCTTTGTTCAAATACAGATAAGCTTGCCCTTTGTACAATGTATCCATCGTTGTTTCTTCCGACTCGGTTCCAAGAATCATCAACATCTCTTAAGTATCTTGAGCAAAATATAAGGCACTGCTCTGCAATATAGCCTTCTGCAATTGACCCTTCAGGATGACTTCTACATCTAATGTACCCTTTAATCTTGTACATATACCTGTATATATCGCAACAAAACATATTACCCCACAAATATCTGCAACTGTATAAAAGAAACACTAGTAAAATAATCATATATAACCTAAAATTCCAACCTTTCAAAAGGGAACATCTGACGATATTTCACTGGACCAGCAAGCCTAGCTTCTTCAGCTAAGTGAATCGGTAAATGCACCATTATATCAAAAAAGGATGGAGGAAATATCATCTCAAGACGACACATAATTTCTGCAACCTTCTTGTTCAACCGCTCAAAGTCTTCTACTCGGTAGTTTGTCGAGCACAGATCTCTAAAGTAATGGCACAGATCAATAATAGCAGAGCATACATGCGACGTAAGTGACCCTCTAATTGCTAGTGGAAGTAGTTGTTGCATCAATATGTGACAATCATGGCTTTTCAACCCCGAGATCTTACGCTCTTTGACATTGACGCATCTAGATATATTTGCCGAATAACCATCCGGAACCTTAACATTCTTCAACACTTCAAGAACTTTGGTTTTCTCATCCTTTGACATGGTAAAGCATGCAGCAGGCAATTCGTATCGATCCCCCGATGTGCCAATTGGTCTAGGATGTAATTCTGCCCTAATATTCCAATCTTGCAAGTCAAGTCGAGATTTAAGATTATCCTTTGTCTTCCCCTTCAGACCTAATAATGTTCCCATAAGGCTATCACAAATGTTTTTCTCAATATGCATTACGTCTAAATTATGGCGATGGAGAAGGGTCTTCCAATATGACAATTCAAAGAAAATACTTTTTTTCCTTCAATTATGCGTGGTAGCTTTGGGGACGGTGTGTTTAGTTTTCTTCCCAAAAATGACACCAATGTCTTTTATCATTTCAGCTACATCAAAACCAGAAGGTACGACAGGAGCTTTCCTGAACTCACATTCTCCATTGCAACTTCATTTATCGCGTCTAAATTTATGATCCAACTCTAGAAAAGAACGATGTGCATTGTAACATTGCTTACCACGTATTCATTCCGAGCACGTACTTCCTAGACAAGCTGGACACGCTAACTTACCTTTGGTGCTCCATCCAAAAATCATGGCCAATGCCGGAAAGTCACTAATGGTCCATAAAACTGCTGCACGCATTGTGAATGTAGTCTTGGTAGCAGCATCATATGTTTCAACCCCAGCAAACAAGGCCTGAAGCTCCTCAATCAATGGTCTTACATAAACATCAATATCATTCCCCGGGGAAGTCGGTCCAGGTATCAACAATGGCATAATCATATTACACTGCTTCAGACACATTGACGGGGGTAAGTCGTAAACAACCATAGTCACCGACCATATACTATGATTCGAGCCATGGGTGAAAAGATCCATACCGTCAGTTGACAAACCAAGCCTAATGTTGCGAGGGTCAGAAGCGAATAATGGGTGCATTTCATCGAAGTGTTTCCAAGCCAAAGAGTCGGTAGGATGGCGATTTACCCGTCTTTTCGTCGGTTTCTATCATACCATACCATATCAATTGCTGTTTCGGGTGACATGTACATCCTTTGTAAAGCTTGAGTTAATGAAAAGTGCCGCAACTGTTTAACGGCAACTTTATGACGTTTTGACTTAGAGGTTTGAACTACACTCGTGTCATCTGGCTTGCCTTGTACCGTCTTCCACCTTGGTTCCTTACAAACTGAACAAGATCTCTTCTTGTTGTTCTCCTTCCAATATAACATGCAATCGTTTGGGCACACATCAATCTTTTCATAACTAAACCCCAAGTCTCCGATCAATTTTCTTGTTTCATAATAGTTGGCTGGCAGTTGCTCTCCGGCAGGAATTATCACTCTTAATTTGTCTATCAACTTTTCAAATGACTTGTCACTCCACTTACTAGTACACTTCAAATTAAAAAGCCAAACAATGAAAGACAACTTAGTTTCTGACTTGCATCCTGGATACAATTCTTGGTTCGCTTCATTCATGTACTTCTCAAATTTTGCAGCCTTGGTGCAAGGATCATCTTGAAGCCGATTTCTAAGAACGTCATTAACTAGTTCAGGCATTCTATCGACTTCAACTTCGTGTACAGGATCCCTGTTCTCAACATCATTCAAAAGCGTGTTGCCTTTACCTTGAACCTCGTCATGATTAACCTCACCATGATCTATCCATATTCTATAGTGATTTGCAAATCCTCTCATAACTAAATGTTCTTCGACTGTCTCCCGTTTCTGGAATAAACCATTGACACACCTTGTACAAGGACACAAAATCTCTCCTGAAGAAGTACCCACGTTACGGAATGCAAAATCAAGAAATCTATTAACACCTTGATGATAAGCTTGTGAGGCCCTTGGCAAGTTAAGCCATTCCTTGTCCATATTAGGTCCCTTCATGTAAGTAATAAATTAGTTGCAGCGTAATCATTATCTATGTGAATAAAGGAAAACATAAGTTACTTGTCTTGTACAAGGTAATAGATATACCAAACTCACCTACCACACAAGGTAACTAGACTTTGCTCCCATAAGCAGTCACTTATGGATACCATATTATTATAGCATTTCAGATTAAATGATTTGATTAGGGAGCCACTTTGATACATCAAATAGATTTTTTTAAAAGAAGCATGATGTAGCCCAGCAGAACTCTCGTATGCGCTCTAGTAGTAGTAAAATGACTTATCAATTTGTCTTGGGGTCTTGACACAGCATCATTAAACTTTATGAGATGGACTTTTGGTGACAAGTGTTTAATTGGCCACATGTTCCAATTTACCTGTTCAAGCCACACTATTGACTTACACTACAAGAAAAATGCCCTATAGCAGCGGCCAAAAAAACCGTTGGCGTATACCATATATAGCAGCAGTTTATAGCAGCGGCCACAAAAGCCGCTGACATAGAGGATATACAGCAGCAGCCACTGTGTACCGCTGCCATAGCTCACGAAAAAACTCCGCGCGGCTGGAAAATTTATGCTCCAAAAAACCGCGAAATCTCAGCGCCAAATGAAACCCAATACAAGTTGTTAACCAAGTTTTACCCAGTGGACAAACCGCTGCCTTTGGCATGCCATTTGTTAACCTGTTTGTTGTTTCGTAGCATCTGATTTTCCATTTGCTGTTCGCTGCTGAAGATGATCTCAACTTTGATTAAGTATTTTATTTTCTTAAGCAAAGGAAACGTGTTATCTGATTATGATTTTGATTTCTTTGAGTTAATTTTACTTGATCATGATGATTACGATATTTTGATCTCAGTCTTTTCATACTGAGTCTATTGAGTGATTATCTGGTGTTGGTATGATACAGTATTTAGGCAATTATAATGGCTAATTCTAGTTATTTTAATTAAAGTGGAAAAACATATACTTATATGCACTTAACATGTACGCTTAATAATTAAATTTCAGCAACTGCAATGCGAGCTTAGAAACATGTGTTTAAATTCCTTTAGTCCACTGGGGGAGCTTTTTGATCATCGTGATTTCTTATCCTCATTCATATTTGCTCCTTTTTGCCTCTTCCCCCCTTACCCTAGTGGAATTGTAACTGAATAATATCTTTGTTCTGGATTTCACAAAAATTGCAGGATATGATGCACTTGCCTGTGCGGTAGGTTTTCTATTGTTTAGTTCCTCTTTTTAGCCATTACTGGTGTATTTCCATCATGTATGTTCTATGAATATTATTAGTTTGAGGCCTTGGCCTTTGGGAGCACTGCTATGCGTGGAAGAAGTACATTCTGGTTCTGGTTGATTTCAGCCGTAACATTTTACGGTGCAACATGGGAACAGTAAGTGTCTCCTTTTCATCATGTGGTCTAAGTTGTACTGGTTTCATCATGTGGTCTGAGCAAAGAGTATTTAGGTCTTTTGAGTAATGTAAGGCAAATTAAAAGTTACATTATTTGCCAAGTCCTTATAATATTAGATCGAGTCTTCGGTAGTAACATTATTTCAGATTTCTTTTGTCAATATATAGGTTGAGTATTTAATTTCAGTAACTAGAAATGTCTCCTTTTGTTTCCCTTTTTTCCTCTAGAAAAACAAGTATTGTAAGAGCTATTGGGACAACTTGAGTGATAGTGTTAGAGCAGCTTTTGCTTTCTTTCAGTGATGAGACTCTATTAAATCTCTTCTAGATGAAACTCCTAGAAGATCTTAGTGAAATTCATAGGTTTCGTTATCTTTTGATTTTCTTCCCTTGTTTGCTCGAAGATATAAACACCAAAATCATTGCTCTCGGGTACCGTTCACAACTTAAACAGCCCCAAAAGTATATCCCTTTAAAACCCTTACCTTAACTATAGCTTCTTAATCACCAACTATACAAATTTAAGCCCTAGCTCACCATACCAGCAATTTTTGACCGCTGCTATAGCCACATTTTCTTGTAGTGATCCCTTCATCCCGATGATATGCTGCTACTTGCCAACTTTGTCATGTCATCTGAATCATTTAGGCAAGTATGATTCACTTTGGAAACTCCTTTGTCATCTTTCTTGAACATTGGACAAGGCAATGTGATTTATCGAATCTCTGCTGTCTATATACAAATATCATGTCACACTTATTGCTTTCTTTCTTGTAGGAGGCTGGAGGAAAATAATGTTAATACTCGATCAATGGAATAAAATTCCTAGTTCATTGAGATTTTCTTCTCCTTTTCCACTTATTAAGTTTACTTTTCCTTTGGAAATTAGTCACTGGGAAGAAAAGTGTTACGATATGATTCCTTTCATGACTCTGTCTTTCATAACTGGTCATCTTTATACTCAAAACGAACACCCCCCTCTCTCTCTCTTCCCCCTCTCTCAGCTATTATTTTTATGTCTAGTTATTCCACATGCACTAGCAATAAAAGTTAAGTTTTGCTATAAACTCAAAACCATGTCTTTTTTGTGCGGTGTTGTCTTGGCTTTCTTGGCTCAGTTTTTTGACACGAAGTCTCTGTTTGCTGTGTATTAAAATTTTAGAAGTGTTCATGTACTCTAAAGCTTTCGTTTGCAGTCCCTGTGGCTTTTAGTTTTCTATATCAATCTTGGTCCATTCAATTTGCTGCAATGTATTTCGCATTGGTTAGTGGGCATAAGCTAGACGAGTAGTTGATTTCGATCTAGAGGATGGTAAGAAGAAATTTACTTGATTTCACACTTTGGACACTGTATTATGAAACCTAGTGTTTCAAGTCTTATTCATGTTAGTTTTATGATATTGAAACTCTTTTATAGCCAATGGTGTTTTGACAGTTGCTGCGCTTAAATCTTAATCTAGGGTAAGACTGTTATTTAAGTCTTGTATAAAGTGTCTTATTTTCTGTAAGCAGCTTAGAATGCGAAGTCTCCTATTTTGAAATCTTATTCCTATTACACTTGGGGGAAGTGGAGCAACCTATAGGTGTCTGCATAGTATTTTTATGTTTTCCTTGTGAACTTACTAGAGTTTACCTTATAATACTGACCCAAGAACGATTAGCATTTAGTTCATGCTCAAGATGAATGTATGATTAGATGAAAACACATAGCAGAACTGAAGTTTGTAATTAGCCCTGTTAAAGTGTTCATTTTGCAGTTTTTTGTTTTACTGTTGTCTTTGGTTTGATGCAGGACCTCTGAATCATTCTCGCCAATTTAAGTCGTTCTCTTCTGTTCTTAATTTGGAACTGTTCTGCAGGATTAGAATTGAAATGGTCCTTTTGAAATCAAATGTTTTGAGTGAAATTCAGAGGTCCATGATGGAAGGTGGCATGCTTGTAAAGTTGATGAGCGCCAACTATATAAGTCCTACCATACTAGCTAAACTCAGCATATCAACTTGTGCATTTCTTGGTTTCTTGGTCTCTTGGTCTCGTGGTCAGACTTGTTCTCTTGGTAAGTGTTTTTATGGTCATTCACTTTGAGAAACTTGGTGTTTTCATTTCTATTAACTTAAGGAACGTTTATGTGTAAACTTATATTTGACATGCTAAGCAAGAACATTACAGTATGCACATAAAATCAGGTTTCTAACTGAAAGTGGCATCAAACAAAAGAACCTAAGCCTATAATCAATTGGCATCAAATATCAAAAATCAGGTTTCTAACTGAAAGAGGCATAATTGATATTCATGTACATGCAAAAAATAGTAAGTGAATTAAAAGCACCTTCAATTGCGCTTAAATGTTTTGAAGCCCCACTTTCAACGAATTCCAAACACACTAATGTGTTTTCCCTTATCAAGCCAAGCCCTGCAACAAAAGAACCTAAGCCTTATGCAAGCATCATAACAAGCATGCACCCTGAATTAAATGTTCTCAGCAAAAGGAGGAAAGGTGAAGAGAAGAAAACCAAAAGCGTCCGCAAATTATAAGCGTAAATAAAACACAAGCATCCCATTAGATGAAACATCATAAATAAATAAAAATTTTGAGAAAACATCCAAACTTTTTCAAACTCCAATCTAAAGATGCACAATCTCTATCTATGAAGGAAAAAAGTTTGATATTTTGCGAGGCATGCTTCTTACAAACTAACATTTCTTAGAGAAAGGCAAAAAGAAAATTAACTACCACATAGGATAGAAAATTTCTTGCCAGAAGATAGCCACATGTACTACAGCAGATCATTTCAAGGGCCTATTTACAAACTCAAAAACTTCATATGGTATCAATGTCACTCAAGATAAGTGGAGATCGATCAACACAGCCACCAACCAATCATACATACATATCGAGAGACAAAAAGATAGCTCAAACCATTAATCTACCCCAAGCTTCAGTCGATTTCAGCAAATTAAGTTGTGTATGTGTGTGTTTGAGTGTGTGATTTCAGCAAATTGAGCTGTGTAAGTGCAGATTCAGCCAATAGCAGAGTATGTGTGTGATTTTAGCATTGTTTTGCATGAAATTTTTAGAAAATTAAGTGATATATGTGTGTGAAAGAGAGGTTTCAGCAAATTGAACAATGTGTGTGTCTGAGATTTCAGCAGAATGAACTGTGTGCGTGTGGGTGCATGTGTGTGTGATTTCAGCAAACTGAACTCTCTGTGTGTTTGTATTATTGTGGGTAAGATTTTAGCAAATTGAACTCTCTCCACGTGTGTGAGAATTCAGCAAATTGAGCAGTGTGTGAGATTCCAGCAAACTTAAAGCACACCACAGTGTGTAACTAAACAAATCAAAGTACAGTGAGAGTGAATGTGTGTGTGTGTGTGTGTGTGTGTGTGTGAAGGCGCCGTCAATGTTTGATTGTGATATTGTTTCCAGTACCAGGAGTCCAATTCAGGGTCTTCATAGTGTGTGTGTGTGGGGTGGTTGGGGGGGTTTGGGGGGATTATGGTAATATCACGTTTCAAAAGCGCAGCGTCATACTCCCTTAGTGAAGCCATAGGTTGAGAAATCGCCTGTGTAGCACAAGGCTGGCTTCTTTTGTAAGCATACCTCACTACAACAAAATATGGCTATGAGGACGCCTCCTAGCGTCCTTACAAGCACCATAAAAGGACGCTTTTGACATAAGGGCGATTTGAAAGGCGTCGTAATGCCGCCCTATTAGAGGCCGTCACAATAAGTTATTACGACGCGCACAAGCGACTCAACAAGGGTAAGATCTAATAAGGCGCAAATGAGCGTCCCATAAACTGCACCACATCATACCTTATTGGGACGCTTTTTGGAGTTGTTATAGATCTTTTAGGACGCTTTTTAGCGTCCTAAGATAAATCCTTTTTTGAAAAAAAAAATATTATTTGATATTATTCTATTACAACTTCCAATATTCAACAAATGAGCTGGCAGTAAACTAATTTTCAAACGCAAGAACTTCAAATCGTACTATCAAAGAAAGATGTTAAACGTACAACTCATACAATCATCTTCTTTGTACAATGCCAAATATGTGAGCCAAACAAATTATAAGTACATATAATACAAAGTTTGTCATCTATCATTGAAACAAGAGAACAAGTTCAAAGATGTACTTGGGTGAGGCAGCGTTATTCCAAAGATATGCTGGACGCTATGATGTCAAACAAATGAAGCTTACACCAAATCTTGCAAAGCAACAAAAGGACGGTCAATTCTCTGCTTAACTTTGCACCAACATTTGCATGACTGTTAAAGAATTGAGTTCCATCTAATCAAACTACAAGTAAAATGCAAAATTAGACAAACGGACAAATACTCACATAAAGTATCCAATAGAATTCCAACTAATAAAGCACAGGCAAAATAATCTACGACTTTGAAGGTAAAAGTCTTACCTTAGCAAGTGACAAATCTACGACTGCATTATTCACTCCCTTTCGAGAGACTATCATCATTTACCACCTTCTAATTCTAGTCAGACTTATCTACGAGAATAAGGTTATGTCAAGGGGGAATTAAAAATTGTACTACCTTCTAGGAAGCGGGTAAGATCTTTTGCAGTAGTCCATGAAAGACAACTGCAGCTTTCGAATCCTCAGTGGATATGGTTCGTATCAAGGCATGTTCTAAACTCAGGACATCAAACATTACAAACGAGAAAATACTGAAGCAAAAGGGTCACAGACTGATATTAAAACCAACCGACTGATATTAAAACAAACCAAATACCAAATCAAATCAAATGAAAAAAGTTCATTTCTTTCCTTGCTTAAAGACATTAAAAAGGATAACCAAGTGGTGTTGGGTTTGCCATTAAAATTCACTTATTAGTCGAGAACTAGCAAGGATGTTCCTAGCTAAAGTAGAACGCTTAGTTGAAAGGTCATCATGCTTGCTACCAAGATCGTATAATTCATATCCTTATCTTGCAAAAAATTCATGAAACTAATCCAAAAGCAGTTTCAATTAGAGCTTGTTTGGCACCAATTTTCCATCACAAGTATATAAAGTTATTTCTAGGTCACTTGCCTTTAAACAATTTACTAAAATATTACTAGAGCAGGTAGATAACTACCTAAGGCACGTAATTTGACTTGATGAAAGAGACTCTTATCAAACCTCAGTAGCCTTAAAACTGAAGCTGGCTTTTACTGCATGGAAATCATCACACATGTACATCATCCTATTTCTCAGAGCCAGAGTGTTGCATTTTCAAAAGGATATGAAAACACAAAGACACAGCTTGTGGACAATTCAAGTACTCCAACGAACTTAAATATGGATTCAAAAAGGTTGAGACTAAATCAATAATGGAAGTGTTCTTATGCAATTTATCTAACCAAAGTGGAAAACAGGAGACTTACAAGGGTGTGTGCTCATGCCAGAAAGTATAGTCTAAGTCTTCCAGAATGCTGCTGTTTCAATTTGCTTTATCCAACTCTTATCATTTGTCTACCTTTACCAAATAAACATTCTATATTAATCAACTTTATCAATTCAAAGTCTATATCAAGTAAAATGTAATCAGTATGCTTACAGTCAAGAATATATGAAAAAAAGGAATGAAAACAACAACATAAAATGTAATCAGTATGCTTACAGTCAAGAATCAAAAAGGTTGGAACTGTATGCAAGAATCGCAACAAACGCCTGCTGAGGTACATATTTTGTTGTTTAATTAAGTAAATAGAATAGTGGATTTTCCACATGGTAACATAATTTTTCAGATGGTTGAAGTACCGTTTAGCGCTGTGCTATTTAGACTAATCTTCAAAATGGAAATATTTTTGCTTTCCTATAAAAAAAATTAAATTAAAGACCATAATTTTAGTTTGGAAAAGGTCTAAAGTTCTAGCACCCTTTTATGTTCTAGCATGCAAATTGAGGAAAATAGAGTCGAAGCATACAATTGCCTTCTTTCCTGTCTTAATCTGTTGCTCTTGTTTAGAATCCTTAAATTTGTCAGCAGTCTGGATATATGGTTCATTATGGGCTGTATGGCTACTCTTCAAGTAATGTTAAGCTTCATCTGTAGTTTTGCTGGTAACCAGAGTGACCATTTGTTATGTCATTACCCATCATAGGATGCCATCTCCATTATTTTAGCCATCATTGGACTCTTGCATTTTAGTCTGCCACTTCACTTCCACCGTTATCATTCACTAGCTTCTCACCAAAGATAAGATGAGTAAAGCCAATCACAATCCAGAGCAACCCCCAACCCCGTATTGGTGATAACACTTTTAGAGGATGTGTGGATTTAGCACTTTCATGAGGCTATTGCTACAAGCTTTTCATCATTCTAACTTTCGCACTTCCCGAATATTGTGTTTATTTAGCACTAAACCTTCTTTTTACTTTGCAAGGCACTGTTCAAAAATTCTTAAGAATATATCACCAATCTTCTTGCATTTTCCCTGTTCATTTTGGCTTAAAAATGAGAATAAAAGGTAGCTAAGTAGCTGAATTAATGGTATATAATCAAACAAATATGAAATTTCCATTTATTTTCAAAATCAAATTACAAGATAGCTAGGTAGGAGAGAACAATTGAGAATCTGTAAACATTAGGGCAAAAATGAAGATTGGTTAGTCAATTACACAGCTATCTTCATCTAAGAAAAAGAAAGGGTTTATGTTATGAATCTAATGAAGAAAACTACCACCCAAGGTAACTACCACTTCAAACCCTCATTTGATACAAAGTACCCACGAAATAAAGAAACTCCATTATCAAATCACCCTTTAGCAGACCCTTGGGCAATACCCAGGTAAACAATCATGCATGTAAGTGCACAATAAATCAACTAACTAAAAGATACGATGGAGAGAGAGGGAGGAGCAAATTGTTTCACCATACGTTGTGATCGATAGAAGAAGAGAGAAGAAGATCGGCATGGTGTGAGTGATCGACAAAAAGAAGCAAGAAGAACGTCATACCTAGAAGTCAGATCTTCACTGAAGTTCTTGTTGCACCCCAAAATCTCATTCGAGATAGGTCTTGTGCAATTCCAATTGCCAAAATTGCCCGCGAATTTCTCCCGCCTGATCTTCAATTCTTATCCCCACGGTAATCAGCCGTGGGGTTTGCGTTTGAGAGATTGCTGATCGCCAAAGCTCTCCAAGCTCTTTCTGATTTCGACCCAATTCCCACGGCCGGCACAGTTGCAATTGGGTTCCAATTTCAAGAAGAAGCAATGGCCACGGTTCAATCTTAACCGTCGGTCTAAGGAGACTTGTATCTACGGTTCCGTGCAAGCCATAGGCAATTTTGTCACTATAGGTTGATTTTGTTGTAGTGTAAAGTTTTAAAGCAGACAATAAAAGAGAGATGAGACTGTGGGGCTCATGAGGACAATATATCTACGTGGCAAATTGGATCACATGGATTGGCGCCACATGGCATGTGGACCGGTGTCGACGGTTAGGGCATTCCCCCTTGTCCATTTAAGTGTTCCTATCAACTCTAACAACAAAGGGTTGCACCATGCAACCTTGTCTCCTCATGGCTCACCCATTTTCTCCTTCATGTCCCTACCCTTTCGCACCGAGACATAAGAAAAACGAACTGAAGAAAGTTATAGGTTGTAACATTTTCTTTGGAGCAAGTTCTGAATGGAATGGAATGAAATTCAGAAGGAAAAGTTTCTGAGAAATCTAGCTTTACAGTCACAATCTACACCATATGGTGTGAAATGAATCAAAGAATTTTTTTACAACAAACAAACCGAAGAAGGATGCATGATAATAACGTGGTACAATCAATGAATGCACTGTCCCAACCACAGGTGGTCGGCCGACCATTGTGATTAATAATCCTTCTATCTTGTCCATTGACTGTATTGTAAATCCTACAGTCGTTACCAATATTATTTTCTCAAAGAAGTCACGGATTTGACAAATGTTTTGAAGGATGGTTCAAATTTAGTATTTCAGTCTCAAAAATGCAAGGCAAGCTTAGTAAAAGTCTTAATAATACGAGTTTACATTTTAGTTTCTTTGTATTTCGAAACCCAATACTAGCTGCACGGGGACATATACCAGTCATTTTTGGGGTGTCTTGGTTTCTGCATCAACTTGAAAAGAGTTGCAACTTTTCATCATTGTTCTCTAAAATACTACCCGTAAGTTTTTCAAGGTAAATTAGTGGGGAAAGGAACTGGCTAGAAACAAGGAACCCAAGCCATGTATACCACCACGCTCTACATAAGGACAAGGAGTTGAGTTCCCAGGTGCAAACAAATGGACAAGCTCTTGCTTTCTTGTTTCTCCTGTTCTTTCACTTACCTCTCCCTTGTCCTACTTTTCTTGCTTAATTTCTTCAAATATTTCAAAACAACTCCTCTCTCTCTCTCTCTCTCTCAACCCCCCCCCCCCCCCCAAAAAAAATAAAAATAAATTCCCATATATATAAACAACAGGCCTCTGAATATAGGGCTTCTTTCTTGCGCTGGTGGGGATGGCTTAGTCTTGGGTCCCAAGGTCCCAAATGGAAGAAAAGTGACTAAAAAGAGACAAGAGGGAGGCCACCCATCTCCTGAGTTCCCATATTACTTCTCAATAGCCATACACGAGCATGTTCTGTAAAAGAACCTCTTAACTCCTTCAAGAAACTGCATTTAATGCTTTCATTTTCTTCTTCCCTGCACTACAAACACTCAGTACTATCGTCATTAGGTTGGACCAGTATCAGAAGCGCAGGACTTTCATAAACGCTCTGTCGATCGCTATTCTAAAGCTTAGCAGGAATCTAAGTTGCTTAATATGTCAATATTGTCTTCTGCCGTACTTTTTCTTCTGTGCCTTTCTTTCCATGCAAGTAATGCTCGACGTCTTTGTGTCATGAATACGGAGCCAGAAAAGGGATTCCACCTTTCCAGCAAGGTTAGTCCAAGTTGTTAGTGATCATGAGTCCATGACCTAAGGCTCTTTTTTCTTACCTCTTTTTGATAAGCGTCTCAAAAGTCATTTTCTGAATCTCAGTTGGCTGGTAACCCTTTTCAAAAAATATATGTTCTAGAGTCATTTCTTGTTGGCTCAAGGCAAAAATTTGAGACTTATAACTCCTTTTGAAAACATACAAGATTTTGCCTTTGACCAAAACTACGGCAAGAAAACAGAAGCTCTTTAAGATGGGGTTGGGGATGGGGTAGCTCTCGGTCAATTCTAGAGATATGTAGGGAAAACTGCAGGTTTTGAAACAACATGAACATAAACTTTAAGAGGGTAGGACGTTAAGTGATGCGTACTCTTTCAGTTATTACTGTTCAGTTGGTTTAGTGAATCAGCAGGAAGTACTACAAAGCATCTTACTGCTGAAAGTGTTTTTCCCCTAGCACATATTGTTGACTTAAAAAACCTTTATCTTTCTCCTGATGTTGTGCAGAACAACGAGAATAAGATTTCAGTTACGTCGTCAAAACAACTTGAAGTAGCTGAAAAAGAGAGCATGATCGTCAAGGAAAATAAGGTGGATGAAGGTGAAGGCGCACTTATTGATAAAGAGGCCGCAACGCAAAGAGATTTGATAGACCAAAGAGGTAGAACTAGAGGTAGTAGTGTTGTTGAAACAAAGCCTATTGTTTCCGTCTCTTGGCGCGTGCCTCAAAAGAAGAATAGCGGCCAGCAGCAACCCGGGTTTAACCTTGACTACTCACCACCAAAGACACACCCTCCTGTTCACAACTGAGCTGGGGCCGGGGTATTCAGATCTTTTTTATCTTTGTTTTGATCTTCTTATTAATTAATCCTAGAGGACATCTATTTTTACCTCTAACATTTAGGGAAGTTCTTGAAAGAAGTATGAGTAATATAGAACCAGAAGAGCCTCATTATCTTAGAATTCATGTCGCTATATATATACTCCCCGGATCAATTACCAGTAGCAAGTCTTGAGTATAGTTACATGTATAATAACTGCTTGTGCCTTGTTTAATATATATTGGACAATAACTTTGATCTATAATTTATATTGAGCTTGAAGCAATATCAACGTATCATTCCAGAACTTCTTCTTAGTCGCCATCTTCTTCAATTTGTTCTCCTCCTCTTGCCACTAGAAATATAAGAGGGGAAGTGATGGTGATCATTATAAAAACGCTCGTAACCCTTCAACCACGCATTTTCTGCATGCTGAAACATCAGTGTCTGCATATTTGTGCATGTAACGTACGTAGATAGTCACATTTTGCATAGAAAGTTGATGAATATCTAGCAAAAGTAAGTTAGCATCTTGGTAGAGGCAGTTACATATCTTCCTTCTTCGTTCTTAGGGTAGGTGCCCGAACCGCCTCTATCAACTCTCATGCAAGTTATGCGCATACTACTGTATGACCCAGTATCTTAATATGCGCATACTGCTACTGAGCTGGCTTTGCAATACAAATGCACTCATATCATCTTCGAGGGAGATGCCCAGACTGTTGTTAATTGGTTCAATGATCTAGATGCTACACCTAGCTGGAGATGCCATGCTACTATTGAAGACGCGTGAGGGAAGTTGTTTCCATGCTGGAGCTTTGTAAAAGTTGATAGATATGCAAACAGGCTGGCCCATACTTTGGCTAATTGGGCAGACAGTAACCATTTTGTTGGTTTAGTTCCTGCATCCTCCATCCATCATCTCCTTTTGTCAACGGACGATGAGGGGAACTAATCTTTTGTTGTAGGCTCTCAGGGCGTTTATCTTCACGAAATGAACTTGCTTAATAAATAAGAAAAAAATAAACAAACTTTGGCTCCTACCCGGGTTGTAAGAATCTTTTTTCAACCCTATATGCAATGACAATTAATAGTCGATAAAGATTTTTAGTGACTTTTCTCCTAACACTTTCAACGACAATTTTTAGCAGTACATTTTTAGCGTCACTAAATAAAAGCAACTAGAAATATTTAGAGACAATTTATTGTCGCTATATAGGAGGTAGGAAGAAGATTTCTCCAACAGGGGTAGCAGCCAAATTTTTTTCAAAAAAAAAAAAGGAAAAAATTTGGCTCCTACCCGGTTGGAGGAATCTTCCTCCTACCCCCTATATAGCGACAATCAATCGTCTTTAAATATTTTTAGTGGCTTTTATTTAGTAAAGCTAAAAATAACTGCTAATGATTGTCGCTAATAGTGTTAGAAGAAAAACCACTAAAAATATTTAACGACTGTTTAATTGTCACAATATATGGAGTTGAAGAAAGATTCCTACAACCCGGGTAGGAGCCAAAGTTTTTTTAAAAAAAGTATCTTAATATAGTCTCCAGCACTGTACGGGAACTTAAAATGTCCAGAAGAAGCTGTCAACCGATAGAAAGTTATAAGTTACTAGTCCAGTAACCCGAGCCCAAGCTCGGGTCTGTTTATAAAAAAAGTATATTATAAAGTTTTAAAAAAGTGTACTAATGTGTACCACGTAGACGAAAAAATTAACAGTATAAAAAATATATTATTTGGCTATAAAGAGTAATCTTAGTACCTGAATTAATCACGACTAACTTAAGCAAAATATGAAAAGATGAATTTACTTGCATTGCTCCTAACTTTCAATTATTAAATAGCATTGTTTGTTTGATTAGACTGCATGCAATAATTGTGAGATTTTTCATATACGTGTGTGTTTACCTCTAATTTTGTTATATTGCAAGTTGAAAGATAAATAATAGATAGCAACACAATAGAGCCGCTAGATACTTATCTTCTTTGAGCTTTCGTTTGAAGCTGTTAACTATATTTCGAATGAATATTGACTTAGCACTTAGAGTAGTACATAGATTAATTATGCTAGTACCGTATAGAGTTAAATAACGAAAATGATTATAATTAAAATTAAAATATAGTGACACTATCAAGTATCTCTTTTGAATTGTAAATGTTACATACTAATTTAGTTCTTTAACTTCAGAGAGTCCTTAAGGTAATATATATATATATATATATATATATATATATATATATATATATATATATATATATATATATATATATATATATATATATATATATATATATATATATATATATATATATATATATAGCGCTAGCAAAATGGGGTATTTTGCTAGCGCGATCTGACCGTCCATCCTGAAAGATGGACGGTCCAGATCGCGCCTTTTTCCAAAACTGATCCCCGTCCCCATACTGTCTCGCGGACGGGATTTTTACCTTTTTGCCCTCCTCCCATGTCCGCGAGACTGTCTCGCGGACGCCTTTCTGTTCCTGACATGTGTCAGGAAAAAGGCATCCGCGAGACAGTATGGCGGACGATCTCTAGGCTGACATACTGTCAGGACCTGTCCTCTCGGTCGCCTATAAAGTCTCGGGCGTGAGCCCCGAGAACTGTCCCGTCGGTCGCCTAGAAAGTCTCCCTAATTCTCGGCTCTTTCAGCAAAATTTTTGCGGGCTTTCAGATTCACTTGCTTCCATTTTCAGCCCCCTTCAAGCTTCTTGGAGTAACACACTTGGTTCAAGCATCACTCAAGCAAGGTAAAGTTTGTGATCTTGCTACCGTTTATCTTAGTAATTTTAATTTGTTATGTTCAGTAAATATATAATTAGCAAAATGGGAGACACTTTTGAGATTATGTATATGGTATCCTAAATCGGTCTAATCGTCAAGATAATTTTGAGATAATAAGCGTATTCTATTTCTACATAGGTCTTTTTCACAATGTCTGATTTCGTGTCGAGCTCCAGCACCCCCGTAGATGCTAGTGATCCGTATCTAGGACGAACCTTTCAAACGTTGGAAGAAGCTGGAGAATGTTTTCGAGCTTATTCATTGAGGGTTGGTTTTGGCATTAGAATAAAAACTACAAGAACAAGCAGCGTATCGAAAAGGATATGCTCTCGCTTATACGAGTGTCATAGGGGCAGAAACCCAGTGCAAAATGAGACACGCGTAGGCAACGATGACAGTGATGATGACGAAATAGGGTATGCGCGGAGAAGACGGGATTGCTTTGCGCGCACGAATTGCCAGGTCAAGATGTTCGTAAGCTATAAAGCCAAACAAGATCATTGGCTTATTACCAGCCTGGAACTGGCACACAATCACCCGTTAGTAACCCCTTCTAAGGTGAGTCAGATGCATCAACACAAGAAGATGGGTAAGGTCGCGAGGAGCCTAATTCACACAATGAGCGATGCGCGGCTAGGACCTACCGACATGATTAATGTTCTTGCTGAACAGGCTGGGGGAATTCAAAATTTAAACTTTAACACGACAGACGTTCGTAACGCGGTCCGAACCCATAGACGAGCCGCGTATGACCTCAATGATGCGCAAGCGACAATGAGCCTATTGAAACGGATGCAGATGGAGGACCCGCAGTTTACCTTCGACTATAAACTTGACGACGAGCATCGAGTTAGCACAATTTTTTGGGTCGACGGTCGTTCGAGGCTAGCTTATAAGCATTTTGGGGATGTCGTGACTTTCGACACCACATACCGTACCAACAAGTACTCGATGCCGTTCGCTCCTTTCACGGGCGTCAATCATCATTATCACTCCATCCTGTTCGGGTTCGCCTTGTTAAGGGACGAGAGCGAGAGTTCTTTTGAATGGTTGTTTAGGGTGTGGCTGGAAGCAATGAACTTCAAAGCACCGACTATTATCATCACCGATCAAGATTTGGCAATGAAGAAGGCTATTGCTACCGTCTTCCCAGATACTCGACACAACTTGTGCACTTGGCACATAAGCAACAAATACCCGGAACGTCTGCATCACATGTACGCAAAGTATCCAGACTTTAAACAGGATTTTGACAAATGCGTCCTCAAGTCATTAACGATTGAGGAATTCGAGGAGAGGTGGGAAAAGCTTGTTCGGGATTACTCATTGCAAGACAACGAGTGGCTCCAGCACTTGTACGGGCTCAAAGAGCAATGGATTGGCGTTTACACGAGAAGTCATTTTTCTGCGGGCATGAAAACGACGGGCAGGAGTGAATCTATGAATGCCACGTTCGATAGTTATGTGGGTACAGCTACCAATTTGAAGAGTTTCGTCACATCAGCACAAAAAGCGGTTGCGTCGTTGTTCGTGAAAGAAAGGGCTGCAGACTTTGCAACCACGTACAAGCAAAGGAGAAGGTTGCTTGAGACCCCGCTGGAGCTGAACGGTGCCAAAGTCTATACGAAGGAGATCTTCCTGCTATACCAAGTAGAGCTGCAAAAATCGGGCCGATACAGTATATATAAGGTGGCAGAAAAGTCGTCGCGTGAGTACAAGGTTTATTCGCTCGTGAATGACCTCGTCCCTGAGAAGCTGCGCAGAATTTATACGGTGACCCACGACACATTGACGGACTCGGTGACATGTGTTTGTAAGAAGTTTGAGTTCCATGGCATCCTGTGTAGACACATTCTGCGGTTTTTCACACAGAAGAATATCAGGACAATCCCCGATAAATACGTCCTGCCACGTTGGACGAAAGGTGCAAACAGGTTGCACGGTACCATTTCCTTTCCGGAGCACCCGTATACTGACTTTGAAGAATCAGAGACGTTGCGGTATAATCATCTGGTGACGATGTTCACCCGTTTGTCCGTAAAGGGTGCTGCTACAATGGTCGGATATAAACATCTCCTCGAGGTAGCTCAGCAGCAAGAGCCCATCGTCGACCAATTGGAAGCAGCTTCAGTCAGCAATGCGGTTGACACCGAGCCTACGACGGGATCAGAAGATGACGAGCCGGGGGAGGGAGACGACAATGATATCCGGCCTTCGGATCCAATTATATCGCAAACGAAAGGCCGCAAGAGATCTACGCGGATGAAAAGCTCTATTGAGACGGCAACTCAACCAAAAAAGCTAAGAAGGTGTGCATTGTGCAACAAAATGACAGACCACGACAAGCGGAACCATTACAAGGCACTGGGGATAAGTCCAGTGCCTTTGCAAGACGGGGAAGAAGATGATGCCGAGGATGAGGACGAACAAGCTGCAGTGGAACTTTAGTGTACTGAATATTTTGTAATAATCTTTTATGAGCCATCAAAAGTGTCGGACATTTTGTAATAATATTTTAGTAATGACTCGTTTGTAATAACCTTTACAATCATTTTTTTATATGTGATTTCTTACACTGTCCGCTACACTGCGCAGCACAACATTAGAAACCTAAGGTATTAAAGAATACCCCCCCTACAACACTTAGTTTGGCTTTTTTTTTTGGTTTACTTCTCTACGTCCGCTATACTATGTAGCGGACGGCCCCGCAAAATACCCCCCCTACAACACTTAGTTTTTTTTTGTTTTGGTTTACTTCTCTACGTCCGCTATACTCTACGTCCGCTATACTATGTAGCGGACGGCCCCGCAGAATACCCCCCTACAACACTTAGTTTTTTTTTGTTTTGGTTTACTTCTCTGCGTCCGCTATACTATGTAGCGGACGGCCCCGCAGAATACCCCCCTACAACACTTAGTTTTTTTTTGTTTTGGTTTACTTCTCTGCGTCCGCTATACTATGTAGCGGACGGCCCCGCAGAATACCCCCCCTACAACACTTAGTTTTTTTTTTGTTTTGGTTTACTTCTCTGCGTCCGCTATACTATGTAGCGGACGGCCCCGCAGAATACCCCCCTACAACACTTAGTTTTTTTTTGTTTTGGTTTACTTCTCTACGTCCGCTATACTATGTAGCGGACGGCCCCGCAGAAATACTGATTATCGAACACTTGGTTATTTTTTGAACACTTGCCCTGCAGATAGACAGATATCCAACAGACAGATATCCAACACTTGGTTTTCCACCGTTAAATCATATCGGTCAATAAAATCAATCGCATTCAATAAATTTTTGTAAAAAAAGTGTTGTAACGTTACAATGTGAATTGGGGAACATCATCTCTCGCGGGAATGATGTTCCTTACACGGATTTACAATAAACCTAATAGCTCTAGGCCGGCCATTCATAATTTGCCAAGCAATCCTATACCTAAAGTCTTGTATGCATTCTTCGCTCCAGACAGTCTTCTTGAGGCTCTCAGACCGGCAAATGTAATCCATGTACATGCAGAGGAAGACGCCGCAGTCCGAGGAATTATGTTGCTTGGGCCTACTCCTCTTCAATCGGAAAATGAGGACCGGCCTGCGCGACACCTTCTCCCGACGCCTACCATTGACCAGGGCAGCAAAAAGATTCTGCGAGAAACATAATAAGCATTAAACATAGCTAGCAAAATAAGATTAATCAGTTTTATAATATGCAAGTTACAACAAGAAGGAAACAGGATCTTACCATGGCATCCAACTGGCCTATGCCTCGGTACATATCAATCACAGGCATCACGTCGGTATCATCGTAGAGACTGTCGACGACTGAAACCGTGCTCTGTAATGGTTCGTAGCAAACCAAGTACCAGTGGGCATTCCCTAAAAAGGGGATTAGAAACACGTCGGCAACACTTGCGCTCACTGGACTATCCCTAGCAAGATATGCTTGTAGGTTAGGGGACGGTTTCCACTGGGCCATGGTTCTCCCCTTCCTTGCATTGCCCCAGTCGTGCCACTCTTGTACTAGGAGCTGATGAAAAAAAGCATCCAAGATAAACACGCACGGACCGATGTTTGGATGCTCCCGACACCTTCGCCTCAGAATTTGCACGTAGTGCGAGATGACACCGCTGTCTAACCAAGCTCCCGGCGCCAGCGAGGCGATCTCTGTCCACGAGGCATTGTAATCCAAGCCCTCGGGGTGATCCATGTTGGCAAAGCCAATGTCGCAGCCTAAAGCCAATGTCGCAGCCTGTTGGCAAAGATCCTCGCCCATTGCGCTCACCAGATCCCTCCGCTCACTCAACTTCTGGAAGAATGCAAGCGAGGCATTAACCTACATCCAAAGAGATAAAAAATTAAGTAACTTCAATCAGACATTTATATTCAACTAATTTGGTTCAAGTCAGACTTGTTGGGCAACTTACGAGATTGTATGCCATACGCTCATCGATCTGACCCCTAGGCGCATACCTCTCCCCACGTTCAAAGTTTACAGGGGCTACTCTCCTCCGCGTGATGCGGTAGTACCACTCATCGTACTGATCGATGCTGATAACGGGGTCTGGCTCCGAGACGATGGCCGCCAGTGTGTCCTGCCAAGAAGTCCAAAGCTCTATTTCGGCCGCGCACAATTCGTACGCATTGGCGGTGCCAAACACTCCGACATCCGGTGGGTTCCTGTTAACCCTCATATCCGGGGCATCGACTGGCAAACCCTGCTCCAACTCAAAATGGCGCATTGCTCGGTCGGGCAGCTGCCACTCTGCGACCTCGAAATGGATCAGGGGTGTGCGCTGCAACCCGGAGAGCGTGAAGACGAACGACTCTCCCACCCGTCGCGCCAAACGTATGTACGGTGCCCAACGCATTTGGCCCGGAGATAGACGGTCGAACTCCCCTCGATAGTACGTAATGTTGTGATGGGGATCGACTCTCCTCTTGTAGTGGCTAGCCCTCCGGCTGTACTCCCAAGCACACAACCGAGGCCAGACTTTATCGGTTCCATCCCTACGCGTTGGTGCACCGGGAGCAAGGTGTTCGTAAGACCACACCTGAGAACATCAAAAAATTATATTTATATCGTCGATTCAACAAAAATAAAACACAATAACGAAGACATGATTTATATGATATACCTGCAATAGCGAGAGACATGCACATATGGCTTTGGAGTTGGGCCTCGTTGCCTTGTGCAATGCTCGGTACAGATACGAAAGAACCGCTGCACCCCAGGCATAATCCCCAACCTCCGACAGGTTACCCAACAACGGTAAATATTTCACGCTGACCGTGTTCTTCGACGTCGTTGGGAATAAAATTGCTCCCATCACCCACAAGAGGAAGGCCTTTGTGTACACCACAAGCTCACGGCCCGTATAGTTTTCCGGCAAAACCCCGTAGGTATCTACCAACCACTTCAACTTTATACCACCAGTGCTAAATTGATCCTGGGGTATCGAAGTGAAGAAGTCTCGCGCTGTTCTCTTATTCGTTGCGTCTGACGGAGGAGCAATTACCGGCCGCCCCGTCACCGGCAACCCCAAGATGAACCCTACATCTTCTAGGGTAATCGTCATCTCTCCGAGCGGGAAGTGAAACGTATTCGTTTCACTTCTCCACCTCTCAACAAGGGCACCTATCAAGGCCCGGTCAAGCTGTTGAAAGATCTGCCCATGCGTGAAAATCCCAAACCCAATTCCACGCAGTATTCTTTTCTGGGACTTGTTCAATTTCCATCTCGTGAACTCGCGAGATACTTCTACGGTGGTGAGAAGTTCTCTTTCCTACGAATTATTAATAAATACAATTTAAGCAAAATGAACGGTAAAACAACGTTCGTAATAATAAGAAAGTTGATAAATAATGTATCTTACTCCACCATCCCATATGAGCGTACTGATATGGTTGGCTTGGTCGTATAACACGGATGGATCTTCTGGTCCAGGGATAAATTCCATTTTTTGCAACTGAAACTATGGAATTGGATTTTACAAACGCTAGCACATGAACAAATACATACATATATAAATCCTCATCATCGCTAGCACATGCTCAATGCATAATCAAAACCACGCATAAAACGCAATATTGATCACAACTATAGATTAGAAACATGTAAAGGATTGATTTTGTGAACTTACGTGATCTATTAGGGTATTAAAGCTGCTTTTATGAAGAAATTGCGCAGATCTGCTTGCCAACGCCGCTGGGAATATTTGTGAGTAGGAAGAACGGAGAAGAGTGTCGAAGTTATAGGACTTTCTTTTCGGATTTTACAAACGCTAGCACATGAACAAATACATACATATATAAATCTTCATCATCGCTAGCACATGCTCAATGCATAATCAAAACCACGCATAAAACGCAATATTGATCACAACTATAGATTAGAAACATGTAAAGGATTGATTTTGTGAACTTACGTGATCTATTAGGGGGTATTAAAGCTGCTCTTATGAAGAAATTGCGCAGATCTGCTTGCCAACGCCGCTGGGAATATTTGTGAGTAGGAAGAACGGAGAAGAGTGTAGAAGTTATAGGACTTTCTTTTGGGTTTGAATATATATATATATTTGCTGTCCGTTGGACAATATATATTTGCCATCCGCTATATAGTATCGTGGATGACATTAGTCTGTTCTTTGTCCGCTATATAGTATCGCGGACGATAGACTTTTGGTTGTTTTGGTTGTTTTCTCTACGTCCGCTATACTATGTAGCAGACGGCCCCGTAGAATTTTTTTGGTTGTCTTCTCTGCGTCCGCTATACTATGTAGCGGACGGCCCTGCAGAATACCCTCTCCAACACTTAGTTTTTCTACACTTAGTTCCACCTCTCCAACACTTAGTTTTTTCTTTTGGTTGTCTTCTCTACGTCCGCTATACTATGTAGCGGATGGCCCCGCTGACGCTGATAGACTGTCCGCTATATAGTATCGCGGATATACATACCGCAGAAAATGGTTGGCACGGACCAGACATTTAGTTCCGACCTTCCCGAACCCCGGCCTAAGCGGAGGGCCTTATATCCGCTATATATATAGAGAGCTATACAATGTAGCGTAATGTAATAAATTGGAATAAATTGGCGCCCGTAATGCAGTTTTAATAAATTGAAATAAATTGGCCCCGAAGACTTGTTTTAGCGACATAGTAGGTTAATGCTATTTTAATAAACTGACGCCCGAAGACTTGTTTTAGCGACGGAATCAACAATCTCAATTTTTTCAAAAAATAATGTACGATTCATAATCAACGATCTCAATATATCAAGGCAACAAAAAAAGGCACAATTAAGCAAGAAAAAATTTGGAAACATAATAAACAAGAACATAAATTTTTTTATTATAATAAACTATGGTTCACAAATGGGGTACGAAAGCTTTTCACAAGCGCTCCGATCAAAGATTACAACTTGAAAATCCCACCACCCAAGGTGTTCGAACACTACAAAGTCCCCGAGTTCGAGGCCATGCTGGCGCACGAAGACGTTCCAACCCTCTGCGAATTCCTTTTTTTGGGATCGGCCGGGCTTCAGCTTGATTTCAACCTGCCATGCCCCCTTGCGGCTATATAATCTTGCACTATCATGAATTGTTGTAAATTGATTGGTAAATGCTTCCGGTATGTCCTACCAAACACAAAATACAAAAAATAGGTTAGTTTTGGTTAAGAAAAACAAAAGATCAAACTTTTAACACACGAAAATACAGAGAAAGAGAAAGAGGGATAGCCTACAAGTTCATGCTCAAATCCCGGCATCATGACTTTGAAAAAGTGTTTGCCTACCAGGTGCAAGTTGCCAATATAATCGTAGGCGTAGGTGGTCTCCGATCCAGAAGCCATCGAGATCGGCGTTGAGGGGAGGACGGTGGTGTCGGTGGAGATGTGGGTGACCGGAGATGTGGGTCGCCGTAGATGGGGTAGCGGCTTGGGTTAGATGTTCGAGAGAGAGAGGGGACGCCGTCCGCTACAATAATATATATACCCCGATCTGATTAAATATTTATAGCAGGAGAGAGTTGACGAAGGGACGCCGTCCGCTACATTGGAGATTTCCCACAAAGCGGACACTGTTGACGCCATACAGATACCAAGGGGACAGTTCTCGGGGCTCACGCCCGAGACTTTATAGGCGACCGAGAGGACAGGTCCTGACAGTATGTCAGCCTAGAGATCGTCCGCCATACTGTCTCGCGGACGCCTTTTTCCTGACACATGTCAGGAACAGAAAGGCGTCCGCGAGACAGTCTCGCGGACATGGGAGGAGGGCAAAAAGGTAAAAATCCCGTCCGCGAGACAGTATGGCGGACGGGGATCAGTTTTGGAAAAAGGCGCGATCTGGATCGTCCATCTTTCAGGATGGACGGTCAGATCGCGCTAGCAAAATACCCCATTTTGCTAGCGCTATCAACGAATCAGCTCCCATATATATATATATATATATATATATATATATATATATATATATATATATATATATATATATATATATATATAGCTGATCACTTGATAGCGCTAGCAAAATGGGGTATTTGCTAGCGCAATCTGGACCGTCCATCCTGAAAGATGGACGGCTCAGATTGCGCCTCTTTTTAAAACTATCAGTACTTCGAGACACAGTATCGCTGACGGACGATTTTACCTTTTTGCCCCTCCACGCCGTCCGCGATACTGTGTCACGGACGAGTAGGGGCCCTGACAAAAAGTCGTCCGCCACACAGTGTGGCAGACGACCTCTAGGCTGACACATGTCAGTACCTATCCCGTCACCCGCCAAGAAAGTCTCCCGTCAGAGCCCCATTCCCCTCAGTAGGTGTGACGTCAACAGTGTCCGCGACAGTTCTAAATGCAAAATTATATTTATGGACCTTTATTTCTGCACGTGTCAGAGTTGAGTTGTCGGCAGCATTTTCAACTCTTTTAGCAAAATTCTCAATTTTTTTAGCAAAATTTTCTGCAACTTCAGATTCACTTGTTTCCATTTTCAGCTCCCTCAAGCTTCGCGACTAACACTTGCTCTAAGCTTCACTCAAATAAGGTAAGTTTGTGATCTAAAAAGTTTTCTGGGTGGACTGACTGATAAAGTATAATTTGTTTTTTTGGACAAAAAAGTATAGATCTTTGTGATGTTCTAGAAATTTGTCACTTTATTCATCAACTTGTGATGTTCTAGAAATTAATTTGTTAACTTTAAACTAATTCATTGCAGTTAATTTCTATTTTTTTGAGGTTCGCTAACTTTGACACATGTATCCTATTTAAATTCGAATTTTTTGAGATATGTTTGTTGTATTTTGGCATGATGAATTTGTCTGTTTATCTTAATAATTTGAATTTGTTATGTTCAATAAATTTATAGTTAGCAAAATGGGAGACACTTTTGAAATTATGTATATGGTATATTTGTCATCCTAAATCTGTCTATTCGCCAAGATAATTTTGAGATAATATTTTCAGTTGAAAATGTCATTTGATTTAAAAGCGTAGTCTATTTCTACATAGGTCTCATTTCACAATGTCTGATTTCATGTCGAGCTCCAACACCCCCGTAGATGCTAGTGATCCGTATCTAGGACGAACCTTTCAAACATTGGAAGAAGCTGAAGAATTTTTTCGAGCGTATTCATTGAGGGTTGGTTTTGGCATTAGAATAAAGACTACAAGAACAAGCAACGTAACGAAAAAGATATGCTCTCGCTTATACGAGTGTCATAGGGGCAGAAACCCAGTACAAAACGAGACACGCGTAGGCAACGATGACATTGATGACGAAATAGGATATTCGCATAGAAGACGGGACTGCTTTGAGCGCACAAATTGCCATGTCAAGATGTTTGTAAGCTATAAGGCCAAGCAAGATCATTGGCTTATTACCAGCCTGGAACTGGCACACAATCACCCGTTAGTAACCCCTTCTAAGGTGAGTTAGATGCATTAACACAAGAAGATGGGTAAGGTCGCAAGGAGCCTAATTCATACAATGAGTAGGACCTACCAACATGATTAATGTTCTTGCTGAACAGGCTGGGGGATTCAAAATTTAAACTTTAACACGACAGACGTTCGTAACGCGGTCCGAACCTATAGACGAGCCTCGTATGACCTCAATGATTCTCAAGCCACAATGAGCCTATTGAAACGGATGCAGATGGAGGTCCCGCAATTTACCTTCGATTATAAACTTGACGACGAGCATCGAGTTAGCACAATTTTTTGGGTTGACGGTCGTTCAAGGCTAGCTTATAAGCATTTTGAAGATATCGTGACTTTCGACACCACATACCGTACCAACAAGTACTCGATGTCGTTCGCTCCTTTCACGGGGGTCAATCATCATTATCACTCCATCCTGTTTGGGTTCGCCTTGTTAAGGGACGAGAGCGAGAGTTCTTTTGAATGGTTGTGTTAGGGTGTGACTGGAAGCAATGAACTTCAAAGCACCCAACGTTATCATCACCGATCAAGATTGGCAATGAAGAAGGCTATTGCTACCGTCTTCCCAGATACTCGACACAACTTGTGCACTTGGCACATAAGCAACAAATATCCTGAACGTTTGCATCACGTGTATGCAAACTATCCAGACTTTAAACAGGACTTTGAAAAGTGCGTTAATAAGTCGTTAACGATTGAGGAATTTGAGGAGAGGTGGGAAAAGCTTGTTGAGGATTACTCATTGCAAGACAACGAGTGGCTCCAGTACTTGTACCAGCTCAAAGAGCAATGGATTGGCATATACACAAGGAGGAATTTTTCTGCAAGCATGAAAACAATGGGCAGGAGTGAATCTATGAATGCCATGTTCGATAGTTATGTGGGTACAGCTACCAATTTGAAGAGTTTCGTCACATCCGCCCAAAAAATGGTTGCGTCGTTATTCGTGAAAGAAAGGGCTGCAGACTTTGCAACCACGTACAAGCAAAGGAGAAGGTTGCTTGATACTCCGCTGGAGCTGAATGGTGCCAGAGTCTATACGAAGGAGATCTTCCTGCTATACCAAGTAGAGCTCCAAAAATCAGGCCGATACAGTATAAACAAGGAGGCAAAAAAGTCGTCGCATGAGTACAAGATTTATTCGCTCGTGAATGACCTCATCCCTGAGAAGCTGCGCAGAATTTATACGGTGAGCCACGACACATTGACGGACTCGGTGACATGTGTTTGCAAGAAGTTTGAGTTCCATGGCATTTTGTGTAGCGGTTTTTCACTCAGAAGAATATCAGGACAATCCCCGATAAATACCTTCTGTCACGGTGGACGAAAGGTGCAAACAGGTTGCACGGTACCATTTCCTTTCCAGAGCACCCGTATACTGACTTTGAAAAATCAGAGACGTTGCGGTATAATCATCTGGTGACGATGTTCACCCGTTTGTCCGTAAAGGGTGCTGCTTCAATGGTCGGATATAAACATCTCCTCGAGGTAGCTCAGCAGCAAGAGCCCATCGTCAACCAGTTGGAAGCAGCTTCAGTCAGCAATGCGGTTGATACCGAGCCTACGATGGGATCAGAAGATGACGAGCCAGGGGAGGGAGACGACAATGATATCCGGCCTTTGGATCCAATTATATCGCAAACGAAAGGCCACAAGAGATCTACGCAGATGAAAAGCTCTATTGAAACGGCAACTCAACCTAAAAAGTTGAGAAGGTGTGCATTGTGCAACAAAATGACCGACCACGACAAGCGAAACCATTACAAGGCACTGGGGCTAAGTCTAGGGGGTTTGCAAGACGGGGAAGAAGATGATGCCGAAGATGAGGACGAACAAGCTGCAGTGGACCTATAATTTTTTTTAAGCCATCAACTATGCTTGACATTTGTAATATTTTTTTGTAATTTTTTCTAATAATCTTTCGACCGAATACTGTTATATATTTTCTAATGGACCTATGCGACTGTTATATATTTTTTGTAATTTTTTTCTAATACTATTATATATTTATTTTGATTCAACTTTAACCAGCCGCAAGGGGTCTGGCATGTTAGAATCAAGATGAAGCGCGGCCAAGGTCAAATTTGTTTCACAGAGGGTTGGAACGAATTCGTGCAGCAGCATGACTTCCAACTCGGGGACTTTGTAGTGTTTGAACACACGGGGAAGTGGAATTTTCAAGTGACGGTGTTTGATCGGAGCACTTGTGAAAAAATTTTATGGTAATGTTAATTGTGCCGTTTGAGATTCCGTCGATACTGAGATTGTTGATTGTTAATCAAACGTTTTTTTATTGTTAATCGATATTGAGATTGTTGATTTCGTCGCTAAAACAAGTCTTCGGTCACCAATTTTGTAAACAGAATTTTCGCCGTCTGCTACAATGTCTACAAATTCCCAGCACTTGGTTTTTTTTTTCTGTCCACGTCCGCTACACTATGTAGCGGACGGTCCAGTTGAAAGACAAATTTCCAACACTTAGGCCCCGTTTGACAAAAATTTTTTCCCTCTTTTTTTTCAGTTTTAAAAACTGAAAAAAAAAGAGCGTTTGGTAACCATTTTTTTTTCAATTTAAAAAACCAGTTTTTAAACTGCAGAGTAAAAAAAAAACTCCAAAAACTGGTTTTTTTTTTCACTTTTGGTTTTTTTTTTCGACCACCACCCTCCCACCGCCGGCAGCCACCTCCGGCCACCGGCGACCACCGTCGGAGACTGCCGACAACCACCTCCTGCCGCCGGCGACCACCGGCAGCCACCTCCGGCCGCCGGCAGCCACCGCCGGAGACTGTCGGCAGCCATCTCCGGCCGCCGGCGACCACCGCCGGAGACTGCCGGCAGCCACCTCTGGCCGCCGGCGACCACCGCCGAAGACGGCCGGCAGCTACCTCCGGCCACCACCGCCGGTGACTGCCGGCAGCCACCTCCGGCCGCCGGCGACCACCGCCGGAGACTGCCGGCAGCTACCTCCGGCCGCCGGCCACCACCGCCGGTGACTGCCGGCAGCCACCTCCGGCCGTCGGCCACCACCACCACCACCGTCGACCACCGCTACGCCCCACCACCGCCACCGCAAACCACCAAAAAAAAAAGTCAAAATAAAAAGGGTTACCAAACACCAAAAAAAAAAACCTCAAAAAAAAAAGGGGTTATCAAACACCCACTTGTTTTTATAAAAAAAAAATTTAAGCTGCTCTTTAAAAAACTGCTCTTTAAAAACTGAAAACCAAAAAAAAAATTTTGTCAAACGAAGCCTTAGTTTTTCTTTCGTCTCTTTTTTTTTGTTCTCTCCACGTCCGCTACACTATGTAGCGGACGGTCCAGCAGAAAGACAACTTTCCAACACTTATAGTTTTTCTTTCATCTCTTTTTTTTTTGGTTCTCTCCACGTCCGTTACACTATGAAGCGGACGGTCCAGCAGAAAGACAACTTTCCAACACTTATGGTTTTTCTTTCGTCTCTTTTTTTTTTTGGTTCTCTCCACGTCCGCTACACTATGTAGCGAACGGTCCTGCAGAAGGCAACTTTCCAACACTTAGTGCTCTTGCCCCCCGACGGAGGGCAAGATTTGTCGGTTGACCCCTGAGGGCAATATTCAAAAGGGCATCCAGCCAGGCCCCTAAAGGCTCATAAATGCGAGCTAATCCGAGCCTGTTATTTTAGCGGGCCCCCCAAGAAGGACAGAACTATGACGTGGATCACCTGGGGGGCTTGGATTACAATGCCTCGTGGACAGAATTGGCCTCGCTAGCACCGGGAGCTTGGTTAGACAACGGTTTCATCTCGCACTACGCGTAAATTCTGAGGCAAAGGGGTCGGGAGCATCCAAACATCGGCCCTCGCGTTTTTATCTTGGATTTTTTTTTCATCAGATCCTAATCCAAGAGTGGAACGACTGGTGCAATCAAGGAAGGGGAGATGCCTGGCCCAGTGGAGACCGTCCGCTAACCTACAAGCCTATCTTGGGGGGGATAGTCCAGCGGGTGCAAGTGTTGCTGACGTGTTTTTAATCCCATTTTTAGGGAATGCCCACTGGTACTTGGTTTGCTACGAACCAGTAGAGAGGACGGTATCACTCCTCTACAGTCTCTACGATGATACCGACGTGATGCCTGTGATTGACATGTACCGAGGCATAGGCCAGTTGGATGCCATGGTGAGATCCTGTTTACTTCTTATTGTAACTTGCATATTCTAAAGCAGATTAATCTTATTCTGTTTGCTATGTTTAATGTTTAATGCTTATTATGTTTATCACAGAATCTATTTGCTGCCTTGGTCAATGGTAGGCGTCAGGAGAAGGTACAGCGCAGGTCGGACCTCATTTTTCGATTAAAGAGGTGTAGGCCCAAGCAACATAATTCCTCGGACTGCGGCGTCTTCCTCTGCATGTACTTGGATTACATTTTTCGATCTAAGAGCCTCAAGAAGATCGTCTGGAGCCAAGAATGCATACAAGGCTTTAAGTATAGGATGGCTTGACAAATTATGAATGGCCGGCCTAGAGCTATTAGGTTTATTATAAATCCGTGCAAGGAACAACAAACAGCCGCAAGGGATGGGGGTCCCAATTGACATTGTATAACATTGCATTCACTTTTTATATAAACATATATTGAATGCGATTGATTTTTATTGACCGATATCGTTGTGTTGAATTCAGTTGAGTGTTTGATTTTTGGTCAGAGGTGTTTGATTTGTGATGTGGTCAGAGATAGCGCATTTTGGCTAATTGACTGATCTGTGATTTGCTTTGAACGCTGGGAAACAAAGTGATCTGTCTTTCTACAGGCCAAAAAAAACTAAGTGTTGGAAGGTTGCCTTTCTGCGGGACCGTCCGCTACATAGTGTAGCGGACATGGAGAGAACCAAAAAAAACTAAATGAGAGTTGGCCTTTCTGCGGGACCGTCCGCCTACATAGTATAGCGGACGTAGAGAGAACCAAAAGTGAGGGAGAGTTGGCCTATCTGCGGGGCCGTCTGCTACATAGTGTAGAGGGACGTAAGAGAACCAAAAAAAACTAAGTGATGGAGTGGCCTTTTTGCGGGACCGTCTGCTACATAGTGTAGCATATGTGGAGAAGACCGAAAAAAAACTAACTGTTGGAGAGTGGGCCTTTCTGCGAGACCGTCCGCTACATAGTGTAGCGGACGTGGAGAGAACCAAAAAAAACAAAAAAAAACTGGCCTCAAATTCCTGGTTCGGCCTGATATTGCTCTCCGGCCATTTTTTTCGCCGGCTGATATTGCCCCCCAGGGAGGTCAAACGGGGGATATTGCCCTCCGGGGGTGCCAACTGGTCCCGCCCACGGGACAATGGGCAGTGCCTCGGAGAAAGGCCAGTCTTGCTTGACTTGACTCTAATAGAGGGGTTGGGGTTCCGAGAACAAATTGAAGGATGGGCCGCTATAATCGTCCCACGACGCTTGAGCCTGTCCCATCCCCGCTACAGAGGGACCACCAACTCCCAGGCTCACCCCTGAAGCCTGTCCGGAGGGATCACCGTATCCCTAGCTGATGCCCATATAACCGATATCCGGGCTAACGACCGAAGACTGTCCCGATGCTTGGCGTAAAAAATTCCCGCAGCCTAAAGCCAATGCAGCAGCCTGTTGGCGAAGATCCTCGCCCATTGCGCTCACCAGATCCTTCCGCTCACTCAAATTCTGGAAGAATGCCAGCGAGGCATTAACCTATATCCAAAGAGATAAAAAATAAGTGACTTCAATCAGACATTTATATTCATCAAATTCAAGACAATTCAGACTTGTTGGGCAACTTACGAGACTGTATGCCATACGCTCATCGATTTGACCCCTACGTGTATACCTCTCCCCATATTCAAAGTTTACTGGGGCTACTCTCTTCCGAGTGATGCAGTAGTACCACTCATTGTACTGTTCAATGTTGATAACGGGGTCAAGCTCTGAGACGATGGCCGCCAGTGTGTCCTGCCAAGAACTCCAAAGCTATATTTCGGCAGCGCACAATTCATGCGCATTGGCCTTGCCAAACTGTCCGACATTGGGTGGGTTCCTGTTAACCCTCATAACTGGGGCATCGACTGGAAAACCCTGCTCCAACTTAAAATGACGAATTGCTCGGTCTGGCAGCTGTCACTCTACGACCTCGAAGTGGATCAGGGGTGTGCGCTGCAACCCTAAGAGCGTGAAGACGAACGACTCTCCCACCCGTTGCGCCAAATATATGTACGTTGCCCAACGCATTTGGCCCGGAGATAGACGGTCGAACTCCCCTCGATAGTACGTAATGTTGTGATGAGGATTGACTCTCCTCTGGTAATGGGTAACCCTCAGCTGTACTCCCAAGCACACAACCAAGGCCACACTTTTTCGGTTCCATCTCTACGCGTTGGTGCACCGGGAGCAAGGTGTTCATAAGACCACACCTGAGAACATCCGTAAATTATATTTATATCGTCGATTTAGCAAAAAAAAGAAAAAATAACGAAGAAAGGATTTATATGATATACCTGCAATAGCGAGAGACATGCACATATGGCTTTGGCGTCGGCCCTCGTTGCCTTGTGCAATGCTCGGTACAGATACGAAAGAACCGCTGCACCCCAAGCATAATCCCCAACCTTCGATAGGTTACCCAACAACGGTAAATATTTCACGCTGACCGTGTTCTTCGACGTCGTTGGGAATAAAATTGCCCCCATCATCCACAAGAGGAAGGCCTTTGTGTACAGCACAAGCTCGCGGCCCGTATAGTTTTCCGGCAAAATCCCGTAGGTATCTACCAACCACTTTAACTTTATACCGCCAGTGCTAAATTGATCCTGGGGTATCGAAGTGAAGAAGTCCCTAGTGGTTCTCTTATTCATTGCTTCCGACGGAGCAATTACCGGTTGCCCCGTCACCAGCAACCCTAAGATGAACCCTACATCTTCTAGGTTAATTGTCATCTCTCCGAGCGGGAAGTGAAACGTGTTCGTTTCACTTCTCCACCTCTCAACAAGGGCACCTATCAAGGCCTGGTCAAGCTATTGAAAGATCTGCCCGTGCGTAAAAATCTCAAACCCAATTCCACGCAGTATCTTTTTCTGGGACTTGTTTAAATTCCATGATGTGAACTCGTGAGATACTTCTACGGTGGTGAGAAGTTCTCTTTCCTATGAATTAATAAATACAATTTAAGCAATACAAACGGTATACAACGTTCGTAAGAATAAGAAAGTTTGATAAATAATGTATCTTACTCCACCATCCCATATGAGCGTACTGATATGGTTGGCTTGGTCGTATAACACGGATGGATCTTCTGGTCCAGGGTTAAATTCCATTTTTTGCAATTGAAATTAGGGAAAAACCTTCTCAGTTTGGATTTTACGGTTTGGATATTGACAATCGCTTGCAAAAATACGATGCTAGCACATGAACTTATACATGTATATATAATAGATATATATATATACATATACGGAATCAGATTTTACAAACGCTAGCACATGAACTTATACATACATATATAAATCCTCATCATCGCTAGCACATGCTCAATGCATAATCAAAACCACGCATAAAACGCAATATTCATCACAACTATGGATTACGGACATGTAAAGGATTGATTTTGTGAACTTACGTGATCTATTAGGGTATTAAAGCTGCTCTTAAGAAGAAATTGCAAAGATCTGCTTGCCAACGCCGCTGGCAATATCCCCCGGTCGACCCCCTGAAGGAGTGCAAGATTTGCCGGTCGACCCCCGAGGGCAGTATCGCAAAGGGCATCCACTGAAGCCCCTAAAGCCACATAAATGCCAAATTATTAGAGAGCGGTATTTTAGCGGGTTCTCCCGAGACAAAGCGTTATATAGTGTGAATCACCCGGAGGGCATGGATTACTGTTGCGCGTGGGGAAAAATCTCCTCCCTGGCTCCGAGGAGTTAGTTAGACAATGGCGTCATCTCTACCTACGTGGAGATTCTGAAGGAAAGGGTTCGGGGAGGCTGAATGAGTATCCGACCGTATTTTTGTTGGATGCCTTTTTTCATAGCCTCCTAGTGGCTGAATGGCATGAGTGGGTCGAACGAAGGGGAAGAAAAAGTTGAGTCAGTGGAGATCGTCGGATAACCTACGAGCGTATCTGAATAGGGATAGTTCAGTGAGCCCAATGGTTGCCCACGTGTTTCTAATCCCATTTCTAGGGGAAAGCCACTGGTACTTGGTTTGCTATGAACCAACGGAAAAAGTCGTAATGGTGATCGACAGTCTCCACTACGATACCCTCCACATGCCTGTGCTGCGGATGTATAAAGCCCAGCTGGACTATATGGTAATCTTGAAGTTGATTGTTTAATGTTTATTGTAACTTGCCAATTGTAAATGTTAACTCGTGTCTTACGCCGTTTTCTGGCAGAATATATTTTGTGCCATGGTCAATGCTATCCATGGTGTACCTGTACCGGCGTGGCCAAAGCTCCATTTCCAATTGAAGAAGATGAGGCCCAAGCAACCTAATACTTCGGACTGCGACGTCTTCCCATGCATGTAAATGGATTACATCTGTCGATCTGAGAGCCTCAAAGCGGCTGCCTGGAGTTTAGAATGCGTGGAACGCTTTAGGTATAGGATAGCTTGGCAAATATTGAAAGGCCGGCCTAGAGAGATTAGGTTTATTGAAAATCCGTCTAAGGACGAACATCCGGCTCAACGTGAGGACGCTTAGTTGACATTGTACCATTACAATAATTTTTTTTAATAAATCGTGATTATTTATTTAGAAAGCTGTCATTGGTGTGATTTTATTTGTGTTGAGATCAGTTGATTTGTGTTGAATGATTGAGTGATTTAACTGATTTGTGTCCATATCAGTGGACATTTGATTTGATTAGAGTTGGTTTTTTTGCTCTCATTGAGAATGATTGAATGGTGGGAAACAAAATGGGAAAGAATTTTTTAGCTGATGAGGTATCCGTCCGCTAGACAGTGTAGCGGACGTCCAAATACAGAAAAATTTTCCAAGTGTTGAAGTTGATTGTTCCTGTTTCCCCGTCCGCTACACAGTGTAGCAGACGTCCAAATACTGAAAATTTTTATTGTTTCTGCTTCTTCGTCCGCTACACAGTATAGCGGACGGCCAAATACAGAATTTTTCCAAGTGTTGAAGTTGACTGTTTCTGCTTCTCCGTCCGCTACACAGTAAAGCGGACGTCCAAATACATAAAATTTTTCCAAGTGTTGAAATTGGTTGTTTCTGTATCTCCGTCCGCTACACAGTGTAACAGACGTCCAAAGTTCATTGTTTCTGCTTCTCCGTCCGCTAGACAGTGTAGCGGACGTCCAAATACAGAATTTTTCCTAGTGTTGAAGTTGATTGTCTCTGTTTCGTCGTCTGCTACACTGAAAAAAAAAATTCTAAGTGTTGAAGTTGATGGTTTCTGCTTCTCCGTCCGCTATACAGTGTAGCGAACGTCCAAATACTGAAAAATTTTCTAAGTAATGAGTTTGATTGTTTCTGCTTCTCCATCCGCTACACAGTGTAGCGGACGTCCAAATACTGAAAAAATTTCTAAGTAATGAGGTTGATTGTTTCTGCTTCTCCGTCCGCTACACAGTGTAGCGGACGTCCAAATACTGAAAAATTTTCTAAGTAATGAGGTTGATTGTTTCTGCTTCTCCGTCCGCTACACAGTGTAGCGGACGTCCAAATACTGAAAAGTTTTCTAAGTGTTGAAGTTGAATGTTCTCCTTCCCTTACACAGTGTAGGGGACGTCCAAATGCTGAAAAATTTTCTAAGCAATGAAGTTGATTGTTTTTGCTTCTTCGTCCGCTACACAGTGTAGTGGACGTCCAAATACTGAAAAAAATTTTAAGTAATGAGGTTGATTGTTTCTGCTTCTTCGTTCGCTACACAGTGAAGCGGACGTCCAAATATTGAAAAATTTTCTAAGTTTTCTAAGTGTTGAGGTTGAATATTCTCCGTCCGCTACACAGTGTAGGGGACGTCCAAATACTGAAAAATTTTCTAAGTAATGAAGTTGATTGTTTCTGCTTCTCTGTCCGCTTCACAGTGTAGCGGATGTCCAAATACAGAAAAAATTTCTAAGTGTTGAAGTTGATTGTTTCTGCTTCTTCATCCGCTACACAGTGTAGCGGACGTGCAAATATGAAAAATTTTCTAAGTGTTGAAGTTGATTGTTTCTGCTTCTCCGTCCGCTACTCAGTGTAGCGGACGTCCAAATACTTTGTGTTGAAGTTTATTTTTTTAATAAATTGGTGACCGAAGACTTGTTTTAGCCACAGAATCAACAATCTCAATATCGATTAACAATAAAAAAACGTACGATTAACAATCAACAATCTCAACATCGACAGAATCTCAAACGGCACAACTAAGAACCTAAAATTCGGAAAAATAATGAACATTAACATAAAATTGTTCATAACAAAATTTAGGGTTCAACATTTGGGGAAAGTTTTTTCACAAGTGCTCCGATCAAACACCGTCACTTGAAAATTACACTTCCCCGTGTGTTCAAACACTACAAAGTCCCCGAGTTGGAGGTCATGCTTCTGCACGAATTTGTTCCAACCCTCTGCGAACAAAATTTGACCTTGGCCAGGCTTCATCTTCATTCTTACATGCCATGACCCCTTGCGGCTGGTTAAAGTTGAATCGAAATAAATTGTGGTAAGCCAATCGGAAAAGGCTACCGGTATGTCCTAACATATTCTTAATACAAAAAAAAGTTAGTTTTTAACCAAAGATCAAACTTTAACACACACGAAAAAAACACCGAGAAAAAGGGATGGCCTACAAGTTCTGTATCAACACCAGGCACCATGACCTTGAAAAAGTGTCTGCCGGCAAGGTGCATGTTGCCTACAAATTCGCTGCTGCTCGACGAATCAGAAGCCATCACGTCGGGAATATTGCTGGAGGCGCCCCGGCGTTGAGGGGAGGACGGGGCTATCGCCGAGGGCGGTACGGTGTCAGGGGAGGACGGTGGTGTCGCCAGAGATGTGGGTCGCCGTAGATGGGGTAGCGGCTGGGTGAGATGTTCGAGACAGATAGAGAAATGGACGGAGTGATAAGATGATTGGCCGATCTGGGTTATATAGAACAGAGTCATCCGCTAGATTGTATAGCGGACCAAAAGAACCCAAAAGTTTTTCTCTGCGATGCCGTCCGCTACATCGTGTGGTGGACAAAAAGCAGATACGTCTGCTACACTGTGTAGCGGACGGGGCTAAACAAAGAAAAAACTTAAACTTAGATTTGATGGCTCTCATAGGTTCATTAGGAAAAAAAATTCCAGTATTCGGTCAAAAAATTATTAGAAAAAAATTACAAAAAACTATTACAAATGTCAGACTTGATGGCTTATACAAAAAATTAAAGGTCCACTGCAGCTTATTCGTCTTCATCTTCGGCGTCATCTTCTTTCCTGTCTTGCAAACCCCCTGGACTTATCCCAGTGCCTTGTAATGGTTTCGCTTGTCGTGGTCGGTCATTTTGTTGCACAATGCACACCTTCTTAGCTTTTTAGGTTGAGTTGCCTGTTTAATAGAGCTTTTCATCCGCGTAGATCTCTTGCGGCCTTTCGTTTGCGATATAATTGGGTCCAAAGGCCGGATATCATTGTCGTCTTCCTCCCCCGGCTCGTCATCTTCTGATCTCGTAGTAGGCTCAGTGTCAACCGCATTGCTGACTGAAGCTGCTTCCAACTGGTCGACGATGGGCTCTTGCTGCTGAGCTACCTCGAGGAGATGTTTATATGCGGCCATTGTAGCAGCACCTTTTACGGACAAACGGGTGAACATCGTCACCAGATGATTATACCGCAACGTCTCTGATTCTTCAAAGTCAGTATACGGGTGCTCCGGAAAGGCAATGGTACCGTGCAACCTGTTTGCACCTTTCGTCCACCGTGGCAGGACATATTTATCGGGGATTGTCCTGATATTCTTCTGGGTGAAAAACCGCAGAATGTGTCTACACAGGATGCCATGGAACTCAAACTTCTTGCAAACACATGTCACCGAATCTGTCAATGTGTCATGGCTCACCGTATAAATTCTGCGCAGCTTCTCAGGGACGAGGTCATTCACGAGCGAATAAACCTTGTACTCGGGTGTAGACATTTCTACCACCTTGTTTATAGTAAGAAGATCTCCTTCGTATAGACTTTGGCACCGTTCAGCTCCAGCGGGGTCTCAAGCAACCTTCTCCTTTGTTTGTACGTTGTTGCAAAGTCTGCAGCCCTTTCTTTTACGAACAACGAAGCAACCGCTTTTTGTGCGGATGCAACGAAACTCTTCAAATTGGTAGTTGTACCCACATAACTATCGAACGTGGCATTCATAGATTCACTCCTGCCCGTCGTTTTCATGCCCGCTGAAAAATACCTCCTCGTGTAAAGCCAATCCATTGCTCTTTGCGCTCGTACAAGTGCTGGAGCCACTCGTTGTCTTGCAATGAGTAATCCCGAACAAGCTTTTCCCACCTCTCCTCAAATTCCTCAATCGTTAACGACTTGTTAACGCACTTGTCAAAATCCTGTTTAAAGTCTGGATACTTTGCGTACACGTGATGCAGACGTTCAGGGTATTTGTTGCTTATGTGCCAAGTGCACAAGTTGTGTCGGGTGTCTGGGAAGACGGTAGCAATAGCCTTCTTCATTGCCAAATCTTGATCGGTGATGATCACTTTGGGTGCTTTGAAGTTCATTGCTTCCAGCCACGTCCTAAACAACCATACAAAAGAACCCTCGCTCTCGTCCCTTAACAAGGCGAACCCGAACAGGATGGAGTGATAATGATGATTGACGCCAGTGAAAGGAGCGAACGGCATCGAGTACTTGTTGGTACGGTATGTGGTGTCGAAAGTCACGACATCCCCAAAATGCTTATAAGCTAGCCTCGAACGACCGTCGACCCAAAAAATTGTACTAACTCGATGCTCATCGTCAAGTTTATAATCGAAGGTAAACTGCGGGTCCTCCATCTGCATCCGTTTCAATAGGCTCATTGTAGATTGAGCATCATTGAGGTCATACGCGGCTCGTCTATGGGTTCGGACCGCGTTACGAACGTCTGTCGTGTTAAATTTAAATTTTGAATTCCCCCAGCCTGTTCAGCAAGAACATTAACAATCTCAGTAGGTCCAATTCGCGCATTGCTCATTGTGTGAATTAGGCTCCTCGCGACCTTACCCATCTTCTTGTGTTGATGCATCTGACTCACCTTAGAAGGAGTTACTAACGGGTGATTGTGTGCCAGTTCCAGGCTGGTAATAAGCCAATGATCTTGCTTGGGTTTGTAGCTTACGAACATCTTGACCTGGCAATTTGTGCGCTCAAAGCAGTCCCGTCTTCTACGCGAATATCCTATTTCGTCATCACTGTCATCATTGCCTACGCGTGTCTCATTTTGCTATGGGTTTCTGCCCCTATGACACTCGTATAAGCGAGAGCATATATTTTTTTATTACGTTGCTTGTTCTTGTAGTCTTTATTCTAATGCCAAAACCAACCCTCAATGAATACGCTCGAAAACATTCTTCAGCTTCTTCCAATGTTTGAAACGTTCGTCCTAGATACGGATCACTAGCATCTACGGGGATGTTGGAGCTCGACACGAAATCAAACATTGTGAAACAAGACCTACACAAAATCAGACATTGTGAAACAAGACCTGTGTAGAAATAGACTACGCTTAACAATCAAATGGCATTTCTAACTGAAAATATTACCTAAAAATTACCTTGGCAAATAGACCAATTTAGGATGACAAACATACCATATACATAATCTCAATTAATAATTAATAATTTATTAATTTATTAAACATAACAAATTAAAATTACTAAGATAAATAGCCAAATTCATCATGCCAAAATACAACAAACATATCTCAAAAAATTTGAATTTAAATAGGATAAATTTTTTGAAGTTATCAAACCTCAAAAAAATTGAATTAAACTATAATTAACTTATTTAAAGTTAACAAATTATACCTTTTTTTATGAACATCGTGTCTAGAACATCACAAAAAATCTAGAGTAGAACATCACAAATTGATGAATAGAGTGACAAATTTCTAGAACATAAAAAAAATCTATACTTTTTTGTCAAAACAAATAAATTATACTTTACCAGTCAATCCATAAAGAAAACTTCACCACTCACAAACTGACCTTGCTTGAGTGAAGCTTGAAGCAAGTGTTACTCGAAACTTGAAGGGAGCTGAAAATGGAAGCGAGTCTGAAGGAGAAGAAAATTATGCTGAAAGAGGTGAGTAGGAAGGTAATATTGTCCGCGATACGGTGCAGCGGACGTGTGCAGAATCTATGGTACAGACAATCTGGAATTGTGTCAGTCAAAAGATGTTGTAAAGTCATCCGCAACACAGTGTAGCGGACGACTTTTTGACTGACGGTGTCAGGCCAAAAAAGTTGTCCGCTACACTGTGTTGCGGACAAGGGGCGAGGGGTAATATGGTAAAAAAGTCCGTCCGCTATACTATGTAGCGGAGGCCTGACAGCTTTTGAAAAAAAAAAGATCTGGGCCGTCCATCCCGAAGGCCAAATCGCACTAGCAAAATCTCCTATTTTGCTAGCGCTATCAACGGATCAGCTCCCTATATATATATATATATATATATATGGAGCTGATCCGTTGATAGCGCTAGCAAAATAGGAGAAGTTGCTAGCGCGATCTGGCCGTCCACGCGCGATCTGTGGACGGTCCAGATCTTTTTTTTACGTTTTTTTTAAGTCTGTCCGCTACATTATGTAGCTGACGATTTTTTGACAAAAATATCCTCCAACTTAAAAACAGCCCGTCCGCTACATTATGTAGCGGACAGACTTTTCTGACATTTTTTTTCTCTTTCTCTCATTAATGCTCTGACACTCTGTCTCTGTCTCTCATCCACTACATTATGTAGCGGACAAGTTTTCTAACACTTTTTTTTCTCTCTCTTTCATCCGCTACATTATGTAGCGAATGAATATTAATTTTCTGAAAAGACCCAATGTGTCAGATCTTGAAAAGAGAGAACTCTTTTCATTTTCTCTCTCTTCCTCATCTCTCGTTCTCTCCATCTTCTCCCTCTCCCTCGTACACATTCTCTGAAGATGGCAAATCTCGAAATGAGGCTGTCATGGCAGATCTCAAAATTGCTGAGACCGACATTTTCGTAATGAGATTTGCGGAATTAGTGAGTGAAATCGGAGGGTAGACGGTCGGTGGCGACACTGATTGAAGGCAGTGACAATGGCTGTTGCGGTGGTGGGTATCTATTTGTCTGTGTTGTCTTGGTGAATTTAATGGTGGAAGATGATGATGACATTTATTACTACACCGACGACGTTTTCTCTTCATTGATCACTGAAGATGTTTTCAACGGCCAACACCAAATGCAGCAACTATTACAGCAGTAGCAGCCTGACAGGATTGGCTTAGATTCTTCTTCAAATGTTTTGATCTCTTCTGGGCTGGCTTTTGCCTTTGGTGCAGCTGGATGGGATGCTCCTATCATGTCTTCTAGACTTGGTTACAGCCAAAATGACCTCAAGAGTCTGAGTGAGCAGTTGAATAGCATTTCTAAGTAAAATGAACTTGTTCGCTACATAATGTAGCAGATGAGAGAGAGAGAGACAGACAGAGAGACAGAGTGTTAGAGCATTAATGAGAGAAAGAGAAAAAAAATGTCAGAAAAGTCCGTCCGCTACATAATGTAGCGGACGGGCTGTTTTTAAGTTTGAGGGTATTTTTGTCAAAAAATCGTCCGCTACATAATGTAGCGGACGGACTTAAAAAAACATTAAAAAAAAAAAAGATCTGGACCGTCCACAGATCGCACGTGGACGGCCAGATCGTGCTAGCAACTTTTCCTATTTTACTAGCGCTATCAATGGATCAGCTCCCATATATATATATATATATATATATATATATATATATATATATATATATATATATATATATATATATATATATATATATATATATATATATATAAGTTGCATCTCAAATTTAGCAGGACTTATGTATGCACCTTATTATTTTCAAATAAGTTATTACTTTTTACAAAAATAAATTTAACGAAACGATCATATAATATTCAATATTAATTTATTTATTTTCTTTAATTCTTGTTAGATGCTAGTAATAAGAATATTCAATTGATAAACATGACATGTCCTGATTTTGGAGTGTTGAAATTAGTTTTCACATCTTTTATGACTATTATTTGTCGATAAATTATAGTTTTTATATCTACTAAATGCATCCAATGATATTTTCTCATAAACTTCACTTGTTTTGTCACAACATAGTCTAACATTTATATACCAAAATATGTCAGGCTAAAGCTATAATTATAATGAACTTGCAAAAGATAACAAATATCATGATATTAGCCTAATATTATAAACCAAGTGTCTATCAACTATTTGTTGTTTAACTCGCACAATAGTCAGTAGCTATGGTTGTAATCAATTCCATAATAATCAGGATTAAGTTTTAATACTTATAAGTTGTTTAAAATCTACTAATTAGTCTGTATTTTAATGAAAATTTAATCAAGTATAACTGAAAAAAGTCTTTTTATTGATCATAAGGGCTTTATATAAAAACAAATTCGTAAATCATTAGATTTGTAAAATTAGAGGGAAATTTTGTTGCATCATAAAGGTTTTAAATGTTCTCAAAATAAAGTAATTAAGAATTATTTGATTTGATTTGATTGTACCTTTTTTTTTTCTTTTAAAGCATATGTGATTTCTTTTCAAAATTTCATTTATGCAATATAGCCACATGTTGATCATGCGGTCTTCTCAAAGCAAAAAATTATTCTATAAATTGATTATTGATCTTATGCATTATGTAGATAATGGCAATGATTATTTTTTGTGTAGGTTTATATATATATATATATATATATATATATATATATATATATATATATATATATAGTAAATTATCATAAAATTAAATTAACTGTAACATATGTTAATTTTTCTACTAAATTTCATATGTTATTTTTGTTTTCCAGATACATAATTAATTTTTTTTTGTATGAGAGAGTTAGTTTTAAAGACATTGTCAAAATTAAATACTAATAAAATTAGTACACTTAGAGTTTTAGAATTAATTTTCAAATTATTTTTGCAAAAATAAAAAAAAACTTAGAAACAATAAAATTTGCATGCATTTAGAGACACTAACATGTTTACTCTATAGCTTTAAATCCTTTTCAACTTTCAGATTTACGAATAAGTTTTATCATTACTACAGTTTTCATTAACAATAATTATACTGTCATTTGCTGATAATGTGGTTCCACCCAAAAAATACAATCAATTTTTTAGTTTACCAAAAGATTCTAAAAGATATACATTATATTTATAAATCTTTACATCCATTACGGTAAGCATATACTAAAATAAAATAAATATGTATCAAGTATTATATATATTGTTTTGTTTTAATCTTAATCGTGACATCATTTTTTTTTTCTTATTGTTATTGTCATTTTTTTAGATATATGAACTTTTATATTCATATTGGAGAGTGATTTTAAGAATACATGCATTAGTTAAAGTTAAGTCATAATATATATTAGTTCAAAATTAGTTTTGTCAATTACATAAAGCTTATTTATATGCAAATTAACTTATCAAGAAATATGGACCTCATGAAAGATAATATTTTAAACTTTTAGAGACAATTATAACGTTTATGATTTTATTTCTCATTGAAAACATAATTTGATGACATATCATATTTTTTGCATCTTAAAGTTCTTAAATGTTCTCAACTGTAGTAATTAAGAATAATTTGATTTGATTGCACCATTTTTCTTCTAGTTCATATGTGATTTCTTTTCAAAATCTTATTTATTCTTATATAGCAACTTTGTTGATCGTGCATTCTTATCAAATCAAAGAATTATCCTACAATTTGATTAATAATTTATATATTACATAGATAAATTTTTTTAATAATTATGTTATGTGTAAAGACATACACATTTAGTAAAATATAATAATTTTTAATTTCTAGATACATGATTTCTTATCTTCATATGAGAGAGTTAATTTTAAGAACATGGTAGTCAAAATCAAATTCTAAAAAATTAGCATATTTAGAGTTTTAGAAGCAAGATTAAATAAACTTAAAAATAAGGATTACATCCAAAATAATATTTGCATACCTTTAGATGCACTATTATGTTTAGTATATAATTTTATATTATTTTCAACTATCAAATTTATGAAAAAACTTTTCCATTATTGAGATTTTAGTTAATAATAATTCTACGGTCATTTGTTGGTCATGTGGTCTCACATACAAAACAACAAAAAAACCGATGACGTCAAATTTTTTATTGCACCAAAAAAATTCTTAATGCTATATATTATATTAGCCAACTTTCTACATCGACCACGGTAAGCATATATTATAATATAATAAATATGAAGCAATTGTTAAATTATTTTTATTATTTCAATCTCAATTGTAACATCATCTTCTTCGCTCTTCTAAGTCTAATATGTCATTTTCATTTTGCAGATATATGAATTTTTATGTTCATATTAGAGAGTGATTTATGGATAAAATAGTTAAAATTAAGTCATAATAAGTTAGATCATTAATTAGTTAAGGTTTCAGAATGCTTAGAATTAGTTTTTTAAATATATAAATCTTATTGATATAAAAGTTAACTTATGAAGAATAAGGACCATATTCAAGATAATATTTGAGACTTTCGAAGACACTTATAATGTTTATAATTTTATTTTACATAGAAATTATGATATGATAACATTTCATATTTTTGCATCTTAAAGGTTTGAAATGTTGTCAAATATAGTAATTAAGAATAATTTGATTTAATTGCAAACTTTTCTTTTCTAGTACGTATATGAATTTTTTTTTCAAAATCTCATTTATGCTTATATAGCCACTTCGTAGATCTTACTGTCTTATCAAAGCAAAAAACTGTCCTATAATTTTATTATTGATTAAATATGTTATATAGATATTTTTTTTCAATGATTATGTTATGTGTAAATACATACAATTAATCAATCATAATACATTTAAATTAACCGTAACACAAATTTTGTTTTAAATTTCATATGTTATTTTTATTTTTTAAATTCATAGTTGTTTATCCTCGTATTAGAAAGTCAGTTTAAGACCATGATAATCAAATTTAATTCCTAAAAAGTTAGTAAATTTAGAGTTTTAGAAGCAAAATTAAATAAAATTAAACAGTAGGGATCACATCCAAAATATTATTTTCATACATTTATATACATTGAAATGTTTGGTATATGTCTTTAAATCCTTTTCCACTATCATATTTACAAATAAGAGTTTAAATTATTGCAATTCAATTAATAATAATTGTACAGTCCTTTGTTGGTCGTATGGTCTCAACAAAAAAAATAGTATCAATTGTTTCTATTGTACCAAAAGGATTCTAAAGACGAATCAATTGCTACATCATTGAAATAAAATAAAATAAAGATAAATTAATTATTTTATCATTTTTATTATGTCAATCTCAATTGTAATATCACATGTTTCTTTTTAAAATTTAATATTTTATTTTCATTTTTTAGATGTATGGATTTGTATATTTATTTCAGAAAGTGATTTTAAGGATATAATAGTTAAAATTATGTGCTAATAAGTTAGTTCATTAATTAGTTAGAAGTTCATAATGTTTAGAATTAGTAGACGAAATAAGGCAATGCAAGCAAAAGTTTTTTCTCCACTATGTAAGGCTTACCGATATGAAAACTAACTTACCAATCAATAAGGACCCCATCCAAGATAATATTATTTTTGTTTTAAAGATATATGAATTTTTATATTCATATTAGAGAGTAATTTTGAGGATACAATACTCAAAATTAAGTATTAATAAGTTAATCCATTAATTAGTTAAAGTTTCCAAATGTTTAAAATTACTTTTTCAATCATATAAGGTTTACTAATATAGAAATAAATTTATAAAGACATAAGAACTTCATCCAAAATAGTATTTTAGACCCTTGGTGACACTTATAAAATTAATTAGAGTTTTAGAATGGTTAGAATTGAAATTTTAACTATTAAAGCACTTTTAAGATGATAATATTATTTTCATTTTTTAGATATATGAATTTTATATTTATATTAGAGAGTGATTTTGAGAATTTAATAGTTAGAATTTAAGTCCTGATAAGTTAGTTCATCAATCAGTTAGAGTTTCATAATGTTTAGAATTGTTTTTCTAGTTTTATAAGGCTTATCAATATAGAAATTAACTTATCAAGAAATAAGGATCCAATCCAAAATAACATAAAAAAAAAATCTTTAGTGACTCTTATAATGATTATAGTTATATTTCATATTGAAACATAGTGTGATGACGTGTCAAGTAAAGAAATCATATCTCTGCGATGATGTGTCGCGTAAAGAAGGTCACGCTTCGTTTATTATATATTATTATATAGGTAAGTTTGACTTGGGTGTACTGAGAAACTTTGGCTGCAATTCATTCCCATATGTAGTTACAAGTACTGGTCATGAAAAATGAATAGTAGCATTTGATTAATGACGCTAAAATTTTGCTGTCAAAATTTGTCATAAAAATATCACTAACCACATTTTACAATAATTTATTGTTGCTAGATGAAATATTGTAGTTAGAGAGCTACAACCGATTTAAGCCGAATTTTGTGATAATTAGGCTGCTATGGATTTTGATTGTCCTCAAAGTTCAGGATATTACATGTAAAATTTAGGATGATAGGGTTTGGCCATCTTAGGTTCAACTTATCTTTTACTTCTTCACACTGAGCTGCAGTATCTACAATCTTTGAAGTTATGGCGCATTTGGCACACTTGCAGTTTCTAGTTTTCATTTATAAGAAAGGGACACTAAACCATCTTTGGTTTTCATTTTTTACAAAAACATACATCTATTTGATTATGTTTTTTTTGTTTGAGTATCTCTTTCATTTTTTTTTCTTTTCTTATTTTTCTTCCTCTAACAGTTTCATATTAGTTTTGTTCTCCAACAGAACACCCACGACCATGCACCACCAGCATCAAATTCACAAAACCACCACAATAAGTTCCCCCCTCTCCTACTACCACCATAAGTCGATCCACTGTCAGATATTCATCGACACCCCATGACATCATGGCTTCAACCGTCAGTTCCCACAAATTTAATGGTAGTGGTGGCGGCAGCGGTGGATGGGGAATTGATAGTTTTGGCGCAAATCTGTGGGAGGCAGGGTGGCGACGCCGGTGAGTTTAGGTCAGGTGGGGTGGGGTGGGATGGTGGATTATCTAGTAGTGTGGCCATGTGGTGACAACGATATATTGTGATAGTAAGTCTAGTGATGGTGGTGGGGGTGGGAGTGAATGGTGGCTGCATTATGAAATGAGGAATGTAGGTATTAATTTGCTTCTAATGAAGTTTAAATGATATATTTCAAAACCAAATCCAGAAGCCAAAAGTCTAAATTGGAGATTTGAAGAACAAGTCTAAATTGACAACTACTTTAAAAAGTTGAAGGAAAAAATCAACTTAAACTGTCTCCCAAACATCCAATTTTTCTTTTCATTTTTTCAAAGTGAACAGAAACTCTATTAAATACTTCTTAAAATGTTGATTCTTTTTTTTATCAAGAACGAATTTATTAACATAATGAATTTTCATATTCAAGTAACATAGAAGAATATGATGAATTTTCCATTATGTCTAACTTTATGCTTGAGTCGTGAAATAGTTCCCGATGGATGATATGAAGGCAACTGCCCTTATCTCTTTTTAAGGTAAACCTTGAACTTGAAATTTGACATAACAACTAGGTTCATTTTTCCACACACACACACACACACACACACACACACACACACACACACACATATATATATATATATATATATATATATATATATATATAGGGAGCTGATCCGTTGATAGCGCTAGCAAAATGAGAGATCTTGCTAGCGCGATCTGACCGTCCAGCCCGAAGGGATGGACGGCCCAGATCGCGTATTTTTGCGGCGCTGTCAGAGGTCCGCTACACAGTGTAGCGGACCATCCTTTTTACCATTTTGCCCCTGCTCCCCCCTCCGCTACACTGTCTAGCGGAGCACATAATTGGGCCCACGTTGACAGCCAAAATGTTGTCCGCTAGACAGTGTAGCGGACGACTGACACAGTCAATGTCAGTCCTGCCGATGCATGACTGTTACTTTGTCATTATCTTACCGTCCGCTAGACAGTGTAGCGGACCGTTTTTCCCTTTCTTTACTTAGAAACCCTTATTCATTCCTTCTAAACTGCTATTCATTCTTTCTTCTCACAATTCTTCTAGCGGCGTTGGCAAGTAGATCGGCGCAATTTCTTCTCAAGAAATCCTTTATTCGACGAATCAATCACGTAAGTTCACAAACCAATCCTTTATTTGTTCATAATCTAGAGTTGTTATCGCGGCTTATGCATGATTTTGAATGTGTGCGCGGTGCTGCATTGTGCTAGCGTTTGTCAATGTATCTATACATATATATAGATTATATATGTGTATTGCGTATTATTTGTTCATGTGATTTCACTTGTAAAATCTCATTCCGTGTCTGTTTGTATCTATGTACATTGCATATACACAGCATGTGAACTTATGTGAGTATTATCTGATCACATGCTAGCGTTGACTGTGCTAGCGTTGTATGTTTGAGAATGTTTACGCTTCCAACCTTGCCGTTTTGCATAATTTCAGTTGCGAAAAATGGATTTCAACCCTGGACCAGAAGATCCGTCCGTATTATACGACCAAGCAAACCATATCAGTACGCTCATATGGGATGGTGGAGTAAGATACTTATTTTATCAACTTTGTTATTCTTGGGAACGTTGTATATCATTTAATTTGCTTAAATTGTATTTATTAATTCGTAGGAAAGAGCACTTCTCAACACGGTAGAAGTATCCGATAATTTTAAAGAATGGAAATTGAACAGAACCCAGAAAAGATTACTGCGTGGGATTGGGTTTGGGATTTTCACGCGTGGGCAGATCTTTCAACAACTTGACCGGCACTTAATAGGTGCCCTTGTTGAAAGGTGGAGAAGTGAAACGAATACGTTTCACTTCCCTCTCGGAGAGCTGACAATTACCCTAGAAGATGTAGGGTTCATCTTAGGGTTACCGGTGACGGGGCGGCCGGTAATAGCTCCTCCGTCGGAAGCAACGAATAAGAGGACCGCTAGGGACTTCTTTACTTCGATACCCCAGGATCAATTTAGCACTGGGGGTATCAAGTTGAAATGGTTGGTAGATACCTACAAGGTTCTGCCGGATAACTACACGGATCAGATGCTTGTGCTGTACACACAAGCTTTCCTCTTGTGGGTGATGGGGGCAATTCTGTTCCCAACAACGTCGAAGAATACCGTCAGCGTCAAATATTTACCGTTGTTGGGTAACCTGCTGGAGGTTGGGGATTATGCCTGGGGAGCCGCAACTCTTGCGTACCTCTACCGAGCATTGCACAAGGCAACGAGGCCCGACTCCAAAGCGATATGTGCATGTCTCTCGCTATTGCAGGTATATCATACAATTCTTGATTACTCGCTCGTTTCTTTTTTTTTTGGGTTGAATTGACAATAAAATTTGACGATACTTTATTTAATTTGTCTTTGCTCTCAGGTGTGGTCTTATGAACACCTTGCTACCGGCGCACCCACGCGTAGGGACGGAACCGATAATGTGTGGCCTCGGTTGTGCGCCTGGGAGTACAGCCGGAAGGACAGCCACTACCAGAGGAGAGACGATCCCCATCACAACATTACGTACTATCGGGGGGAGCTCGACTCGTTATCTCCTGGCCAGATGCGATGGGCACCGTACAAACATTTGGCGCGACGGGTGGGAGAGTCGTTCGTCTTCACGCTCTCCGGGTTACAACGCACACCCCTGATCCACTTCGAGGTCGCAGAGTGGCAGCTGCCAGATCGCGCCATGCGCCATTTTGAGTGCCTGCAGGGGTTGCCAGTAGGCGCGCCGGATATGAGGCTTAACAGGAACCCACCGGGTGTCCCTCGGTTTGGCAAGGCAAATGCGCACGACTTGTGCGCACGAGAACTTGAGGTTTGGGATTCCTGGCAGGACACGCTGGCGGCCATTGTGTCGGAGCCTGACCCCGTGATCAGTATCGAACAGTACAATGGGTGGTACTACCGCATCACCCGGAGGAGAGTAGCTCCAGTAAGGTTTGAACGCGGGGAGAAGTACCACCCTAGGGGTCAGATCGATGAGCACATGGCATACAATCTGGTAAGTTGGCCAATAAGTGCTTTAATTGAACTTGATGATTCTAACTGTGTATGAGGTTTCTTATTTATTATCTCTCTGGATGTAGGTTAATGCCTCGTTCGCCTTCTTCCAGAAGTTGCGCGAGCGGAAGGATTTGGTGGATGCAATGGGCGAGGAGCTTCGCCAACAGGCTGATGCGTTGGCGTATGGCTGCGGGAATTTTTTACACCAAGCATCGGGCCAGCCTTCCGGCGTCAGCCCGGGAATGGGTTATCCGGGGTGGCAGCCCCCATATGTGAGCGAGGGATACACCGATCCCTCGGGACAGACTTCGGGAGTGAGCCAGGGATATGGTGGTCCATCTGTGCCGGGAATGGGTGGTGATTGGGGACAGCCAAGCACCATGGGCCAGGCTCAAGCGCCGTGGGAAGACTACAGTGTGCCCTCCTTCTCTTTGCTATTGGACTCGGAACCCCAACCCTTCTCTCAGAGTCAAGTCACGCAAGACTGGGGTTTCGGACACATCAGTCTGTCGGAGACACTGCCTATTGTCCCATGGGCAGGACCATCTACTGCCGAAGGAGGGCAATATCCCCCGGTCGACCCCCCGAAAGGAGTGCAATATCCCCCCGTCGACCCCCGAGGGCAATATCGCAAAGGGCATCCAGTGAAGCCCCTAAAGCCGCATAAATGCCAAATAATCAGAGAGCGTTATTTTAGCGGCTTCCCCCGGGACAAAGCGTTGTATAGTGTGAATCATCCGGAGGGCATGGATTACACTTGCGAGTGGGGAGAAATGGCCTCCCTGGCTCCGGGGAGTTGGTTAGACAACGGTGTCATCTCCACATACGTGGAGATTCTGAAGGAAAGGGGTCGGGAGCGGCTGAACGAGTACCCGGCCGTTTTTTTGGTTGATGCCTTTTTTCATAGCCTCCTAGTGTCTGAATGGCATGAGTGGGTCGAGCAAAGGCGGAAGAAAAAGTTGGGCCAGTGGAGACCGTCCGCTAACCTACGAGCGTATCTTGCTAGGGATAGTCCAGTGAGCGCAAGTGTTGCCGACGTGTTTCTAATCCCATTTTTAGGGGAAAGCCACTGGTACTTGGTTTGCTATGAACCGGTGGAGAAAGTCGTATCGGTGATCGACAGTCTCCACGACGATACCGCCTTTATGCCTGTGCTGCAGATGTACAAAGCCCAGTTGGATTCAATGGTAATATTACGATTGTTGTTTAACAGTTATTGTAACTTGGCATAAATGTTAACTCGTGTCTTACGCCGTTTTGTGTTTCTTGCAGAATATATTTTGTGCAATGGTCAATGGTGTCCGTGGTAACCCTGTACCGGCGCGGCCAAAGCTCGATTGGCGACTGAAGAAGAGGAGGCCCAAGCAACGTAACACTTCGGACTGCGGCGTTTTCCTTTGCATGTACATGGATTACATTTGCCGGTCCGAGAGCCTCAAGGCGGCGGTGTGGAGCCAAGCAGAAGTAGACACCTTTAGATATAGAATGGCTTGGCAAATTATGAAAGGCCGGCCTAGAGCGGTTACGTATATTGTAAATCCGGCAAATGCCGAGAATCCCTCCCAACATGATTCCCCCGTTGACATTGTACCATTACACTTTCATTTTTTTTTAATAAACTATGAATATTTAGAAAGCTCTCATTGATTTGTGTTGAAGATTATTGATTGATTGATTTGTCTGATTTCCGTTGAAGATGATTTGAGTTTGGTTTTTTTGGCTCTCATTGAGAATGATTGAAAGGTGGAAAACAAAATATGTCCGTTAGACAATGTCGCGGACAGTGGGGGAAGTGAATTTTCTAAGTGTTGGGTTAAGACAATCTGCTGGTCTGTCCGCTAGACAATGTCGCGGACGATGGGGGTGGGGAAAATTTTCGAAGTGTTGATATAAGGCATTCTGCTGGCCTGTCCGCTAGACAATGTCGCGGATGGTGACGTGGGGAAAATTTTCCAAGTGTTGATATAAGGCATTCTGCTGGCCTGTCCGCTAGACAATGTCGGGGACGGTGGGGTGGGGAAAATTTTCCAAGTGTTGATATAAGGCATTCTGCTGGCCCGTCCGCGTGTCGCGGACGGTGGGGGTGGGGAAAATTTTCCAAGTGTCGATATAAGGCATTCTGCTGGCCTGTCCGCTAGACAATGTCGCGGACGGTGGGGGTGGGGAAAATTTTCCAAGTGTTGGTATAAGGCATTCTGCTGGTTTGTCCGCTAGACAATGTCGCGGACGGTAAGGGTGGGAAAATTTTCTCAATATCGATAAACAATAAATAACGTACGATTCACAATCTACGATCTCAATATATTGAGGGTATCTCAAACGGCACAATTAAGCGAGAAAAAATTTGGAAACACAATGAACATGTAAACAATAAATTTGGTTATTAATAATAAATTAGGGTTCACATTGGGGGAAAGAAATTTTTTCACAAGCGCTCCGATCAAAGATTACAACTTGAAAATCCCACCAGCCAAGGTGTTCAAACACTACAAAGTCCCCGAGTTCGAGGCCATGCTGGCGCACGAAGACGTTCCAACCCTCTGCGAATTGCTTTTTTTGGGGTCGGCCGGGCTTCAGCTTGATTTCAACCTGCCAGGCCCCCTTGCGGCTATATAATCTTGAACTGTCATGAATTGTTGTAAATTGATTGGTAAAGGCTTCCGGTATGTCCTAACAAACACAATACAAAAAATAGGTTAGTTTTTAACCAAAAGATCAAACTTTTAACACACGAAAATACAGAGAAAGAGGGATGGGCTACAAGTTCATTCTCAAATCCCGGCATCATGACTTTGAAAAAGTGTTTGCCTGCCAGGTGCAAGTTGCCAATAAAATCGTAGGTGGTCTCCGATCCAGAAGCCATCGAGGTCGGCGATGAGGGGAGGACGGTGGTGTCGCCGGAGATGTGGGTCGCCGTAGATGGGGTAGCGGCTTGGGTTAGATGTGAGAGAGAGAGAGAGAGAGAATATAGCGGACTGATAAAAGCTGATTGCCTGTTTTGATTAATATATACAATAATAGAGGTCCGCTACATTGTATAGCGGACATAAATGAAAACCAAAAGTTTTTCTGCGATGACGTCCGCTACATTGTATAGCGGACATAAATGAAGACCAAAAAATTTTCTGCGATGACGTCCGCTACATTGTATAGCGGACATAAATGATGACCAAAAAATTAGGACTATGCATATCCGTCCGTCCGCTACATCAGAAAAAAAATTCCAGTATTCGGTTGAAAAATTATTAGAAAAAATTATTACAAATGTCAAACTTATATAAAAATTATTACAAATGTCAAACTTATACAAAAAATTAAAGGTCCACTGCAGCTTGTCCGTCCTCATCTTCGGCGTCATCTTCTGCCCCATCTTGCAAACCCCCGGGACTTATCCCCAGTGCCTTGTAATGGTTCCGCTTGTCGTGGTCGGTCATTTTGTTGCACAATGCACACCTTCGCAGCTTTTTAGGTTGAGTTGCCGTTTCAATTGAGCTTTTCATCCGCGTAGATCTCTTGCGGCCTTTCGTTTGCGATATAATTGGATCCAACGGCCGGATATCATTGTCGCCTTCCTCCCCCGGCTCGTCATCTTCGATTCCGTCGTAGGCTCGGTGTCAACCGCATTGGTGACTGAAGCTGCTTCCAACTGGTCGACGATGGGCTCTTGCTGCTGAGCTACATCGAGGAGATGTTTATAACCGACCATTGTAGCAGCAGCCTTTACGGACAAACGGGTGAACATCGTCACCAGATGATTATACCGCAACGTCTCTGATTCTTCAAAGTCAGTATACGGGTGCTCCGGAAAGGAAATGGTACCGTGCAACCTGTTTGCACCTTTCGTCCACCGTGGCAAGACGTATTTATCGGGGATTGTCCTGATATTCTTCTGGGTGAAAAACCGCAGAATGTGTCTACACAGGATGCCATGGAACTCAAACTTCTTGCAAACACACGTCACCGAGTCCGTCAATGTGTCGTGGCTCACCGTATAAATTCTGCGCAGCTTCTCAGGGACGAGGTCATTCACGAGCGAATAAACCTTGTACTCACGCGTAGACATTTCTGCCACCTTGTTTATACTGTATCGTCCCGATTTTCGCAGCTCTACTTGGTATAGCAAGAAGATCTCCTTCGTATAGACTTTGGCACCGTTCAGCTCCAGCGGGGTCTCTAGCAACCTTCTCCTTTGTTTGTACGTTGTTGCAAAGTCGGCAGCCCTTTCTTTTACGAACAACGAAGCTACCGCTTTTTGTGCGGATGCAACGAAAGTCTTCAAATTGGTAGCTGTACCCACATAACTATCGAACGTGGCATTCATAGATTCACTCCTGCCCGTCGTTTTCATGCCCGCTGAAAAATACCTCCTCGTGTAAACGCCAATCCATTGCTCTTTGCGCTCGTACAAGTGCCGGAGCCACTCGTTGTCTTGCAATGAGTAATCCCGAACAAGCTTTTCCCACCTCTCCTCGAATTCCTCAATCGTTAATGACTTGGTAATGCACTTGTCAAAATCCTGTTTAAAGTCTGGATACTTTGCGTACACGTGATGCAGACGTTCAGGGTATTTGTTGCTTATGTGCCAAGTGCACAAGTTGTGCCGGGTGTCTGGGAAGACGGTCGCAATAGCCTTCTTCATTGCCAAATCTTGATCGGTGATGATCACTTTGGGTGCTTTGAAGTTCATTGCTTCCAGCCACGTCCTAAACAACCATACAAAAGAACCCTCGCTCTCGTCCCTTAACAAGGCGAACCCGAACAGGATGGAGTGATAATGATGATTGACGCCGGTGAAAGGAGCGAACGGCATCGAGTACTTGTTGGTACGGTATGTGGTGTCGAAAGTCACGACATCCCCAAAATGCTTATAAGCTAGCCTCGAACGACCGTCGACCCAAAAAATTGTACTAACTCGATGCTCGTCGTCAAGTTTATAGTCGAAGGTAAACTGCGGGTCCTCCATCTGCATCCGTTTCAATAGGCTCATTGTCGATTGCGCATCATTGAGGTCATACGAACGTCTGTCGTGTTAAAGTTTAAATTTTGAATTCCCCCAGCCTGTTCAGCAAGAACATTAACAATCTCAGTAGGTCCAATTCGCGCATTGCTCATTGTGTGAATTAGGCTCCTCGCGACCTTACCCATCTTCTTGTGTTGATGCATCTGACTCACCTTAGAAGGGGTTACTAACGGGTGATTGTGTGCCAGTTCCAGGCTGGTAATAAGCCAATGATCATGATTGGCTTTGTAGCTTACGAACATCTTGACCTGGCAATTTGTGCGCTCAAAGCAGTCCCGTCTTCTACGCGAATATCCTATTTCGTCATCACTGTCATCATTCCCTACGCGTGTCTCATTTTGCTGTGGATTTCTGCCCCTATGACACTCGTATAAGCGAGAGCATATCTTTTTTGTTACGTTGCTTGTTCTTGTAGTCTTTATTCTAATGCCAAAACCAACCCTCAATGAATACGCTCGAAAACATTCTTCAGCTTCTTCCAATGTTTGAAACGTTCGTCCTAGATACGGATCACTAGCATCTACGGGGACGTTGGAGCTCGACACGAAATCAGACATTGTGAAACAAGACCTGTGTAGAAATAGACTACGCTTAACAATCAAATGGCATTTCTAACTGAAAATATTACCTAAAAATTACCTTGGCGAATAGACCAATTTAGGATGACAAACATACCGTATGCATAACCCCTGAAAGTGTCTCCAAATTAACAATTATTAATTTACTGAACATAACAAATCAAAATTACTAAGATAAATAGACGAATTCATCATGCCAAAAAATCGAATTAAACTATAATTTTATTTAGAGTTAACAAATTACACCTTTTTTATGAACATCATGTCTAGAACATCACAAATTGAAGAATAGAGTGACAAATTTCTAGAACATCAAAAAAAATCTATACGTTTTTGTCCGAACAAAATAAAATTATATTTTACCATTCAATCCATAAAGAAAACTTCACCATTCGCAAACTTACCTTACTTGAGTGAAGCTTGAAGCAAGTTTTACTCGAAGCTTGAAGGGAGCTGAAAATGGAAGCGAGTCCGAAGGAGGAGAAGAAAATTGTAGCCGAAGGAGCTTGAGGAATTCCGACAACCCGTCGTGTGTAGAAATAAAGGTACAAACACGTGGAAATGTGTCAGCTGTGTCAGTCGTCCGCTACACTGTCTAGCGGACACATTTTGGCTGTCAACGTGGGCCCAATTATGTGCTCCGCTAGACAGTGTAGCGGAGGGGGGAGCAGGGGCAAAATGGTAAAAAGGATGGTCCGCTACACTGTGTAGCGGACCTTTGACAGCGCCGCAAAAATACGCGATCTGGGCCGTCCATCCCTTCGGGATGGACGGTCAGATCGCGCTAGCAAGATCTCCCATTTTGCTAGCGCTATCAACGGATCAGCATATATATATATATATATATATATATATATATATATATATATATATATATATATATATATATATATATATATATATATATATATATATATATATATATATATATAGGTGGCCGATCCACATCTACCGGTGGGAAAATAACAATTTTCCCACCGAACCGCAGGTAAGAGCAGCGGTTGGGAAAAAGGCGAACGGACACTGCATTAATGGCGAAAAAGGCATGAGGAAATGGTGAGAAAATGGCGAGAAAATGGTGAAAAAGAGAAAAAGGACACCAACCGCATGAAGAAGCAGCGGTTGGCATTAATATGCCCCTGCCACGTGGCGTCCCCCCACCCCTGCCACGTGGCGTCCCCCACCGCCACGTGGCCCAACCGCGTATACAACCCGCGGTTGGGGCGATGGCCCTGCCACGTGGCGTCCCCCCCACGTGGCCCAACCGGTGTACAACCCGCGGTTGGGGCGATGGCCCTGCCACGTGGCGTCCTTCCACGTGGCCCCCCATGATGCCCCCCACGTGGTGTCCTTCTGCCAATTTTTTTTTTTTTGCCGCAGCCTTTGACCCCCCAATCCCCCCACGGGTGTTTTTTTTTTCTGTCTTTTTTCTTCTCTCTCTCCCTCACTTTTCTCTCTTTATAATCCCCTCCCCCGAACCCTTCTTCTGCACTCTATCATCTTTACCAACTTCCTTCGTACTTCATATCTCACCTACATAATCTCCACAACAATACAAACCAAAAAATTTTACGCTAGAAGATCGGTGGATAACCGCTAGAAGATCGGTAGATTTTTCTTTAAATACATCAAGTCACAACAAGTAAGTATTTTGAATTTCCTTATAATTCAATGTTAGGTTTATACAAATCAGTGTATTACATTTATAGATTCCAAAATAGCGATTTTTTAGGGCGCCAAATATAGACAGTTTTTCACGAATTTATAAAAAATAGCTAGAGCTAGATTTTGCCAAAATGCAAAAAAGAGACCCTAGTTATTCTTAAAGGATCTGTCTCAGGTAAAAATTTCAGATTTTTCCAAAGACTGGAAAGGGATTAACTGATACGGGGAACCTTCTAAATCTGCAGTGTATTTTAAAATATCAAGCTAGCGCGATTTCGGGCGAAAATTTTATGAGAACCCTAGGATGTTGGGAAGTTCCATTCGCCAGGAATTCGGGCCATTCCGAAGCCGTTACCTATTTTTTTGGCCGAATGGCCCTTTAAGCCCTTGATCCGGACACCGATTCGGGATTTTTGGGCGAAACCTCCGTAAAATACTTTTTAGGTCAAGAATGAATTCAGGGAGCCTAAAATAGCATTTCGAAGCACTTTTGATATTTTTCGATGCTAGGGGGCATTTCGGTAATTCGTCGCCCCGAGAGGGGTATTTCGGTAATTTTACAGTGCTAAGTTTTTCGACGGACTTTTTAGTCCAAAAATGTAATTACAAAACTGAAATGTTGTTTTGAAGCTGATTTGGCACGCGTAGGGGTGATAATGAATCCCCGGGGGCATTTCGATAATTTGTCGCTCAGCGAGGGTATTTTGGTAACTGAACGTTGTAACACAACTGGAGGAAATAATTTTCAACACTATGTGTATTCCTAGGGTGTAACACTATGTGTGTTTAATGTGAATACGAAACGTAATTCTCGCTAAAGGTAAAAACTTAATTAGACAGTTTTTCACGAATTTATAAAAAATAGCTAGAGCTAGATTTTGCCAAAGTTCAAAAAAGAGACCCTAGTTATTCTTAAAGGATCTGTCTCAGGTAAAAATTTTAGATTTTTCCAAAGACTGGAAAGGGGTTAACTGATACGGGGAACCTTGTAATTCTGTAGTGTAATTTAAAATATCAAGCCAGCGCGATTTCGCGCGAAACTTTTATGAGAACCCTAGGGTGTTGGGAAGTTCCATTCCCCCGGAATTCGGGCCATTCCGAAGCCGTTAGCTAATTTTTTGGCCGAACGGGCTTTTAAGCGCTCGATCCAGACACCGGTTCACGATATTTAGGCAAAAAATCCGTAAAATACTTTTTAAATCAAGAATGAACTCAGGAAGCTTAAAATAGCTTTTTAAAGCACTTTTGATATTTTCTCATGCCATGGGGCATTTTGGTAATTTGCCACCCCGGAGGGGTGTTTTGGTAATTTTACGTTTCGGGGGCGTAATTGGCGCTAGGAGTGAAAACTTAATTAGACAGTTTTTTCACGAATTTATAAAAAATAGCTAGAGCGTGATTTTGCCAAAGTGCAAAACAAAGACCCTAGGTATTTTCAAAAGATCTGTATCAGGTAAAAATTTCAGATTTTTCCAAAGACTGTAAAGGGGCTAGCTGATATGGGGAACCGTGTAACTTCGCAATCTAATTTAAAATACCAAGCTAGCGCGATTTCGTGCAAAACTTTTATGAGAACCTTAGGATGTTGGGAAGTTCCATTCCCCAGGAATTCGCGCCATTCCGAAGCCGTTAGCTATTTTTTTGGCCGAACGGGCCTTTAAGCGCTCGATCCGGACACCGGTTCGCGATTTTTGCGCGAAAGATCCGTAAAATAATTTTTAGATCAAGAATTAACTCAGGAAGCCTAAAATAGCATTTTAAGGCACCTTTGATATTTTTCCTGATGCCAGGGGCATTTTGGTAATTTGCCACCCCGCGAAGGGTGTTTTGGTAATTTTCCCGCGCCAAGTTTTCCAAATGACTTTTTAGTCCAGAAATGTAAGTAAACCACCTGAAATGTTGTTTTGAAGCTGGTTCGGGGGCGTTGGGGTGATAGTGAACCCCCAGGGGCATTTCGGTAATTTGCCGCTCATCTGGGGCTATTTTGCTAGGAAGGATCCAGCTTAAAATTCATACCTTAAAATAAATTTTAGTTCAGGAAAGGGTGTGAGACACCCAAAAACTTATTTTGTTCCGGATGTTCTGAACCTTGTGACGCACCGGCGATGACTGCCAGGGGGTATTTTGCATAAGTAGCGGGTGTTTTGGTAACTTTCCCCCTTTAAAATTTTTTCTGATATATTTGGTATATAATTGACGTAATACATTTAAAAACTTGACTTTAAAGCGGTTTTGAGGTGTTGGGGGTGTAGGGGCCATCGGGGGGTATATTGCTATATAACCACGTTTGCGCTAAATTCAGTGGGAACTAGCGTAATTAAGCGTTCGGAGTGGTGGGAAGTGAGGATTTGTTTTAATACATTGAAATAATGACTATTGCTAATGTGTTGGTAAGCTAGGTTAAAGATCCAGTTATAGTTTTGGAATGTAAATATTATGGACGCTAAGTTGGTTTATAATTATATTTTGTTCTTAGAGGTATGAATTTCAGCCCTGGACCTCATGATACATCAATCCTATACGATGACGATGACCACGTCGCGAGGCACGTATTTGACGGTGTCGATAGGGGTGTTTTGGAAACAATTCAAAGCACAAGGCACCTTGAAGAGTGGGTACTAAACAAGGAACAAATACAACTATTACACCGTCAAAATTTAACCCTGTTCACCGATTGCGGGAAATGGTCTCGACACGACGATTGCCTTATATCCGCTCTAGTTGAACGATGGAGGAGCGAGACGAACTCATTTCACTTCCGGTTTGGTGAAATGACTGTTACGTTAGAGGACGTCGGATATATACTTGGAATCCCATGTCACGGCAGACCCGTTACTCTGAACGTGCCGTCTGCATCCATAGCGAATATGGCTATGCAGTATTTTCCAGGAATTCCAAGGGCAGCTCTTACAACAAACGGCGTCAAGCTTAAATGGCTGAGAGAGCAGTACGGCGTGCTACCGGATGAATACACTCCTCATGATTTCGTGACGTATACGAAGGCATTCCTTCTGTATATTATTGGAGCTATATTACTTCCGACGCATTCGAAAAACACGGTGCATCCGAAGTATATGGTGTTCTTGGAGGATCTTGAGGAGGTATACTCGTATTCGTGGGGTTCAGCTGTCCTTGCGCACCTATATCGAGCACTGCATAAGGCTACGAGAAACGGTGCCAAGTCCATTGCCGCCTGCCTGACTCTATTACAGGTATGAGCATTTATTTTCTTGGTCGGATCCTTAGTCAATATATTCGGGATTAATTACTAATTCCATATAATGTTTGCATTCACAGGTTTGGTCTTACGAGAGGCTACCCATGGGTCGTCCACAACCGTTGGTAGATTCCGATGAGACGTGGCCTAGGGTGTGGCCTGGGGGCCTACGACCAACCGGAGGAGGAGACGGGTAGGTGTTACTAGATGCATCCCAGGTGACGTGGCAGCCATATGGCAAGGTGATGCATCTGTTGGATGAGTGGTGTTGGCAACTTCCGGTGTCGTACGTGCTGGCAGGTTTGGTTCGGGTGCCGCTCATTCACTTCGAAGAATGTGAGTTTCAGATGCCCGATCGAGCTATGAAGCAAGCTGGCTGTCCACAAGGGATACCAAAACCCGCTGTAGACATGCGGCCATACAGGAGTGGTCGAGGGCCGAACTTCGAGGTGGCTGATGCCTTGATTTTGTTGGGTGACGAGGTGCAACAGTGGAATACCTGGCAGGAAACGTATGATAGCCTTGTATCGCTGAAGCACGACGGCATTAGTACTGAGGAATACTTACAGTGGTTTCTCAGGTGACGCGCACGAGGGTGAATCGCCCTTCCCAGGTGAAGAAGACATCGTATGCGCCACGTGAGGTCTATGACCAGTTCTGGGCATTGGCCATTGTAAGTCATGCTAGTGTTGTTTGGTAATTTATTTGCGCACCTTATCGACCATGCCTGAAATGATTAGCCATATTTTCTATGCATGTTTTTTAGGTTGACCAGGGCATTGAGGTGTTCAAGCAGCTGGAGTCGTTTGACTGGTTTGTCGCGCAGGCTCCTGACAATCTCAAGAGGTCCATTGAGAGGTACAAGACTGAAGTTCAAAACTTTAGTCTTGCGTACCGGGGTTACCAAGGGGAGCCGTCTAGTCGCCCTCCTCCTGACGCGTATGACTATCAGCCCCAGAGTCAGGTGTGGAGTCCCCAGAGTCAGGTGTGGGAGCCGTCTAGTCGCCCTCCTCCTGACGCGTACGACTATCAGCCCCAGAGTCAGGTGTGGGAGCCGTCTAGTCGCTTGCCTCCTGACGTGTCTATGAATTCTGGGAGCCGTATAGTCGCTTGCCTCCTGACGCATACGACTCTCAGTGCCAGAGTCAGGTTCCCCAAGTAGGAATCCAGGCCTCACGCCCAAGCTTTCGGTCGGACAAAGGACAAGCGACGAAGCCATTGAGGCCGGACAAGATGGGTTGGATCGACCGGCACTACTTCGGGCATGAGCCTGTCAATTCAACAGACGTTCCCCTTGCGACATTCCTAGGTCATGAGGATATCAGAACGTTGGCGCCGGAGACAGATCTTTCAAATTTTGTCATGAACGCTTACATAGAACTGCTCCGGATTAGAGAGCAACATTTTAACCGTTCTGAATATTTGAAGCTTAACATGTATCCCACTCATTTTGTGGAATTAACGGTGAGAGAATTCACAGAATGGAGGTGAGGGGGCGGCAGGAGTAAGTGGAAACCAGGTTGAAACGTGTTAGGCATGATGAACGCAGACTATCAATGTCCCGCTGCTGATGCGAACCTTATCATGATACCTTGTCATCATGCAAACCACTGGTTCCTATTAGTTCTCCATCCAGCGTTCAGAACAGTTCACATATACGATAACCTAAGGGAGGACGGGCCTAGACAGCTGCTGGCACAGATGTACAACGAGTACATCACTTTAGTGGTTAGTTTTTATTTTTTGACCTTGGCTCATAGTATATTGTTCTTGTTTCATAGGCTTGATTCTCGTTTTTATTGTTGGATGCAGACTACTGTCCTCTCGCTAGTGTGCGAACGGCCACAGGGGGACCCTTGGACGGTCGTGATGATAAAGGACCGACCAAAGCAATATAACGGTCACGATTGCAGGATTTACGTCCTCAAGTACATGGACTACATTGCTCGCTCGGAAGTGCTCAAACACTCCTCGTAGACTAGGAAGGATGCCTTGACGTGCGTGGCTAGCTGCTGTGATGTTACAAAAAACTGTACCAAAAAGAAATGTACATAATTTTTCGCATGCTATGAATTTGGCGCTAAAATGTGCGCGAATATACCTTTCATATGACGCATTAGAAAAAATTACGCGTCTCGCTTTTCGCCGAAATTCATAGAAATGGGCTAACTAGCGTGCATGAGGTGCAATGAGAGGAAAAAAAGTGACAAAAAAAATTATAACTTTTTTCGGAAGTTATCAATTGGGCCTTAAAGTGTGCCCGAATAGGCCCTTCCTAGGAAAACCCAAAAAATAATGTGTCTCGTTTTTCGCCGAAATTCTTACAAATGGGCTAACTAGCGTGCCTGAGGTGCAATGAGCGAAAAAAAATTGACAAAAAAAATTACAACTTTTTTCGGAAGCTATCAATTGGGGCCTAAAGTGTGCCCGAATAGGTCATTCCTAGGAAAACTCAAAAATTAATGTGTCTCATTTTTCGCCGAAATTCTTACAAATGGGCTAACTAGCGTGCCTGAGGTGCAATGAGCGAAAAAAACGTGACAAAAAAAATTACAACTTTTTTCAGAAGCTATCAATTGGGGCCTAAAGTGTGCCCGAATAGGCCCTTCCTAGGAAAATCCAAAAATTAATGTGTCTCGTTTTTCGCCAAAATTCTTACAAATGGGCTAACTAGCGTGCCTGAGGTGCAATGAGCGAAAAAAAAATGAAAAAAAAATTATAACTTTTTTCAGAAGCTATCAATTGGGGCCTAAAGTGTGCCCGAATAGGCCATTCCTAGGAAAATCCAAAAATTAATGTGTCTCGTTTTTCGCCGAAATTCTTACAAATGGGCTAACTAGCGTGCCTGAGGTGCAATGAGCGAAAAAAACGTGACAAAAAATTATAACTTTTTTCGGAAGCTATCAATTGGGGCCTAAAGTGTGCCCGAATAGGCCCTTCCTAGAAAAACCCAAAAATTAATGTGTCTCGTTTTTCGCCGAAATTCTTACAAATGGGCTAACTAGCGTGCCTGAGGTGCAATGAGCGAAAAAAAAGTGACAAAAAAATTACAACTTTTTTCGGAAGCTATCAATTGGGCCCTAAAGTGTGCCCGAAAACGGAGTTACCAAAAATATCAATAATCCACAAACCAAATCACAAATTAAAGATTCCACAAACCAAATCACAAATTTAAACATTATAAAAGTTCAATTTATACAACTGAAACATTAACCCTAACACTCTTCCTCATCATCGTCCTCCTCGACCATACTGCCAGGTTCGATACCTAACACTTTATAATGGTTTCTCTTGTCATGATCAGTCATCTTATTACACAACGCACACTTTCGTAATTTTTTTTGACCCGTTGCTTCTTCAATCGGATTCTTCATGCGTATTGCTCGTTTTCGCCCTTTTGTTTGAGAAATAATTGGATCAAAAATGTCGTCCTCCTCACCTTGTAGGTCAGTGCCGTCAATGACTGGCTGTTTGGCTCGATTGAATCTACCGGCTGGAGTCGTCCGAGTAGTCGGAGTGTCCACAGTTTCTGGTAATGCCATCCTAAACTGTGCATGGTTAGCCTTATCCCGTGCGGCTGCTTCAACTTGATACCTGTACCCATCAAATGTTGACGCTGCATCCATTGATAAACCGTGCATGATGTTACAAAGGTGATTATATCGCAGCGACTCAGATTGCTCGAAATCAACTGAAACATTGGGCACGTAAGGAATGTGACCGTGGACTCTATTGGCTTCCTTCGTCCACCGTTCCAAGATATACTGTGGAGGGATTTCACTAGCATTCTTGGCGCTCAAAACCCTCAACGCGTGTCGACAAAGTATACCTTTATGCTCAAACAGTTGACAGTTGCAATTAACCAACCCGGTGTCCTTACAAACTGCTACGGTAAAATGTCGTCTGTTCCTCGGAGCCGACGAAGAGCACGGATTGGCGAAATTCGTCACATTTGTCAAAGCATAAACCTTGATATCTCTGGTGGAATACTCGTGCAACTTTGTCATGCCATTGATTCGACTTTAGTAGTTCCTCTTGAAACTGTCGAAACATTTCCTTGGTATAGACTTGAGCCGCATGAGCCTCTAAAGGTGAATAAACTAGTATAGCTCTTTCTTTGCAAACTGTAGCCGCGTCGGCTTCTCTCTCACGGTACAATTGCCTGTCAACGGCTTTCTGCATCTCTAGTACGAACTCCGCTATACTTGAAGACTGGCCTACGTACCCATCAAAGAATGAATTCATAGCTTCGCTTCTCGAGGTCGTAGTCATTCCGGCTGCAAAAAACTTCTTGGTGTAGGCACCGACCCACTGTGTCTTGATCTCATACAACGATTGTAACCATTCATGATTGTGCAAATAGTAGTATCCATTAACGTGGCCCACCTCTCCTCGAACACGTCTACCGTCAACGATTTCTTCACACATGTATTAAAGTCAGTCTTGAATGACGGATGGTTTGCATATACATTGTGAAGCCGTTCGGGATATTTGTTGCTTATGTGCCATGTGCACAGGCCATGGTGAGTATCTGGAAGGACCTTAGCGATTGCATTTTTCATTGCCAGATCTTGGTCGGTGATGATGGTCTTTGGAGGAATATGATACATTGCTTGAAGCCACGTTTCAAATAACCACGTAAATGACTCCTCCGTCTCATCCCTAAGCAGGGCAAAGCCAAACGAGATTGACTGATAGTGGTGGTTCACCCCGGTGAACGGAGCAAAAGGCATAGAGTACTTATTGGTGCGGTATGTGGTGTCAAACGTCACAACATCCCCAAAATTTTGGTAAGCAGCTCTAGAACGGGGGTCCGCCCAAAATATAGTACTAATGCGGTTCTCATCATCCAGTTGGAGACTGTAGAAAAATCCAGAATTCTCACTCTGAAGGCACCTGAAGAGATCAAGTGTAGTTTGAGAATCACTCTTACCGAAAGACTCTCTCCTCTGAGCACGAAGTTCATTTCGAAGGTCTACTTCGTTGAAACTCAACTTGTCAATCCCCCCAGCCTGGCTTGAGAAAACCCCCATCATCTTAGAAGGTGGAATTTTAGCCTCGGCCATTGTAAAAATCAGTTGTCTGTGTGCCGCGCTTATTTCTCGGTGTTGATGAATTTGACCAATCTTACTAGGGGTCATCAACTGATGATTATGGCTCAACTCCACTCCTGTCACAACCCAATGGTTTTCATTTTTTCGGTGTACTGCATACACATGGGCCTTGCAGCCGGTACCCGGAAATGTGTCCCGTTTTCTTTGTCTTGTTGTCCCTTCGTCACTGATCCGAACGACCGGAGGTACATGCGGTGCTCCTCTATGACACTCAAATAGTCTTGCACAAATTTGATCTGTATTCGCCCGTTTTCTAGTCGTCTTAGTTCTAATACCGAAACCTATCGTTTTCGAATATGCTCTATAGTATGCTTCAACTTCGTCCAGTGTTTGAAAAACTTGACCAACGTAAGGTGGATCAGAACCTTCACAAAAATTATTTCCTCCAGTTGCATCCATATTTATACTGAAATCTAAAAAATAAAAATTATATCATTCTCAACAAGTCATAGAATTAAATAAAAGAAGAATAAAATTTATTTAAACGTAATTGTTGAAAATTTTGTATAATGTAAAATTAGCAAAGGCAAATTACCGAAATGCCCCGGGGGTTCATTATCACCCTAACGCCCCAAATCAGCTTCAAAACAACCTTTCAGGTGCTTTGCTTACATTTCTGGACTAAGAAGTCCTTTGAAAAACTTAACGCTGCAAAATTACGAAAATACCCCTATCGGGGATGCGAATTACCAAAATGCCCCCTGGCATCATAAAATCTGAAAAGTGCTTTGAAACGGGATTTTAAGCTTCCTGAATTCACTCTTTAAAATAACTTTTCAGGTGGACTGAAAAACTTTTTTGGGAAAATTACCAAAACACCCCTCGCGGGGTGGCAAATTACCAAAATGCCCCCTGGCATGAGAAAATATCAAAAGTGCTTTAAAACTCATTTAAAGCTTCCTGAGTTCATTCTTGATCTAAAAAGTATTTTACGGATTTTTCGCCTAAATATCGC